>JAOTRH010050188.1:0-19413 GCA_034768845.1 Heliamphora exappendiculata | reverse complement strand
GGGGGGGGTTTATTGGATGCAAAAAATGGTGTCAGTCACTGCATCCTACACGCTGCTTGCATATGTATATGCAGGGTTAAACCCATTAATTATGTAGAATCATTGAGTAGAAATTACACAGTCGAATTGTGGGAATTATAATTATATTTCCACATATGATAGTGGATGGGTATTGTGTCTGAATGAAGGAATATCCCTGTGTTTCAGATGTTTGACTTAGCCTCTCCGTGAATGCTATTGTTGTCAAAGCGGTCAATACTCAGCTGAGTTTGTTGGGCATATCACATCTGTTAAGATGCCACACGATGCTAGTAGCTTTACATTGCATGTCTCTGCATATTCTGTTGTAGTATTTTTGTTTTATGCATGGCCATATCATCGTTTCTTCAAAATTTTCTATTCACTTTTTACTCTAAAAGATGTCTATGTTTGTATTCAGGAACCTTTGGTCTGGTTGATTATACCAATTACGAGGACATGAAATATGCTGTAAGTTGCTTAAACTGAAAATATTCTGCCTTATTGTTGTTTTCTTTGATTAAGTTTTTTTCCCTTCCATTTTTTAATTGCTAATATCAAAAAATAGCAATTATTTGCTCCACTTCGATTACTAATACATGTACATTTTTTGTTTACTCAGACTCGGAAACTTGATGACACCGAATTTAAAAATCCTTGGACAAGAACTTATATCCGGGTATTTTCAGTTCTTGGTTTACATATTTTGATTTGGATGCTATTAATTTTATTGCCTTGCCTCCAGTCTGGGTATGTAATTCGGGAATTCTCTCCATTAGTCTTTATGAGGACGAATAAGCTCCCTATAATGTTTGAGAAGCTGTTTTCTCAGCATTTTTCATATGCTTATTCTGGAGTTCAGCCATTTTTTATTCTAATAATGCAAACTTGTTTTTAGCTAGAACTCCCCTTCCAATTTTGACTCGAAACTGCATCACTGCAATCGTTACCGTTATGGTGACAGCTTCCACTTTTTAAAAACCTTGCTTCTTTCTTTAAGCAACTAATACACCCCCACCTGTTCATAGTAGCTACCACTACAGACCCGTGCTCTCTCCAAAAGGTCTGGATTAGATCGTAACATGATTTCATGCATGGAAGTACTGATATTGGAAGTATGGCTTAAGGTTTTCTGTTCACTAAGCTTTTGTTCTCTCTGTTCTGTGTGCCAATGGTGATAGGTGAAGAGGTACGAGAGTAGTCCATCAAGGAGCCGAAGTAAGAGCCACAGCAGAAGCAGAAGTCCAAGAAGGAATAGGAGGTATAATATATGTTAGTTATTTGTTTACTTTAGAAAATTTCCTGATGTCTCAGATATTTGCTGATCTAATTGCAGTAAATCACTGAAACGTTCTGTTTCCAGATCAGCATCAAATTCTAGATCCCGATCTCCTGTGAAGTTGTCCAGGTATTAGAGCCTTAGTTGTGCTATTTGTTCCCGTGCTTTGTTTCTCTTAGCACTATTTATTTTCACCAACATGTTTATTAATTTGTTTTGACTAAAATATTTAGACGGAGATCAAGGTCGAGGTCGAAATCTCCCCACCAGGTGAGCTTGCAGATTTTTTCTTTTGGGGTGTTGATTGTTTTCTTTTTCTTTTTGGGAGGGGGGCACCCTGACTAACTTTGTTATTGCACTCGCCTATGTTATATAGACTCGGATGTTGAGTGCGAGTATGTATCTAAGTATCGGATTTATCTAATTCTTATATTTAGAACAGTCAAATATGACAAAATATTTATATATTTTAATATATTTGTTTTATTTTTTAAAAATAAATGATGTTTACAGGGTTGTATAAAGTATTTTATGCATATTATAAGAGTTTATGTATAATTTTATAATAATTTCAAATTGCGAAATAAGTTTTTTAGGTGAATGTCCAACTAAAAATGTCAAACACATTTTATACCTTTACCAAAGCGTTGAGTGTTCGACATGAGCATTTCATACATTGAAAAAAATCCATGTAACATAGGCGCTCACGCACACAACCCCCAAGTCCCTTTTTGACTTTGCGCCATTAATTCCCCTATTATTAGTGGGTATATAAAGCTATCTGAGTTGATGTAGTTGCCCAGCAATTTAAGACTGTGTTTAGGAGTTGCTACTCCATTTTTGGTAGGAGCATCTATTTTACTGTTATTCTTTGTTATAGGATTGTAATAATGTCAGAATGGAATCTCTTGGATTATTATAAATGAAAGTTGATCTTGTTTCAGGGACGGTCGGGTAGTGGCTGATTGGGACACAACGTGAGTGGAACATTTTGTAGCTTTGCATGGTTGGGAAAGTAGCATGTTTGTTATGGTTTTCTGGGTGGACTAATTACTGGAAAATGTCATTTAGAACCTTATGAATCCCTCAAGTTTGTTGACAACTGAACCTACCATTTATTTTTATTTTATTTTATCATTTCATGTTGTTGCTACTCTGAAGTTTGAACCTGCCATATCTGTTTTTATTGTTGTTACCTATGTGTTTAAAACTTTATGCATGTTTCCAAAGCTTTTGGTATTTTGGTACGATTTTAGCAAGAAGTTATAAATGCTTGTTATAAATGTTTGTTACAGTCGCAAACTTATATTTTCAGTCACATTTATTTTGATTTGTTCTCTAACTTTTTGATGAGCTATAAGCCAAAAGTTGAAGAAATGATTTTCAACCAACACTCTCCTATTCACAAGACTAATTTAGACTCTAATAAATATAAATGCCAGGTTAGAAAATCTAGAAGTATATCTTTACCTGCTTACAAACTTTTTACAAAGAAAAGTTATATCATGTGCTTTGTTTTTTAAAAAATCAACTAATTTTATTTCATTTTTTTTTTTAAAAAAAAAGTTGTACATATTTCAAACACATTTATTTTTTTTAAAAGTAAAATGACTATAATATTATTAATTAAAAAGTTAATTTTACTCTTAACAATAAATTTTTTTAAAAACAAAAAGGGCAAAAAAAAGAAGTTACTCTAAAAAATTTATTTTAAACATTCTATTTTTCTTTGTTTTTTTAAAAAAAAAAAAAAAATTAAACATCTTAAAAATTAAGTGTTTTAGGCATTTCAAATAAGGCCTTAGCTTAAAGTGAAATTTTATAAAAAAATCAACATACAATTATTTTTATTTTTATAATTTTAAAGTTTATAATTTTTAATATTACGCCTTGTTTTCTTTCTACTTTCATTTGATTTGTTTTCTTTTTTGTTTTTTTTTCAAAACAAAAAAAAAATATAATTACTCTTATTTTTGAATTCTTTTTTTCTCCACTTATTTTCTCTTCCCTCTCTTTCCTTCACAAGTATCAAACAAGTCCTAACTTAATGTTATAAATTGTTATCTCATGTATGATAAGGTTTTTATTGCTTTAGAGCTTTTTTACATTAAGATTTTTTTTCATACGTAAACTTTTATTTTATTCAAAAATAAAAAAAATAAAAAAAAAATATATATAAAAAAAAATCTCGGTGTTAAATATTTTTACAATTGAAAATTTTGTCATACATAAGTGTTTATTTTACTTAGAATTAAGAAAAACAAAATTGAAAAATATAGGTATACTATGTATTGAAATAGAATTGTAATAATTTTATATATGATAGTTGATTAAAAATTATATATAAAATAACTTATTTAAAAGTTAACTCATTCAACTTTATAAAATTTCCACTAAGTTCAAAAAAGTTTGGGCTAAAAAGATTAAGCTTGTGAAGTTTATTGACAAAATATATATTTGACTTATTGCCTTTTAAGCTAATAAGTCAATTTATATAATTAATCTTTCAGTTTTCTTTTTCTACGGTAAATTTTTCATGCATATCTTTTTAATCCATAATATGATATTTTTATGCATATTTTTCTTAATATTTTTTTAAAAATTTTGAGTAAAATAAGTAATTACGTATAAAAAGTTCAGTTATTGATTTAAAACTTTCTCAATTAAAAATTTGTATTCCACAAGTTTCAAACATGTCACGAGTTATTACTTTATACTATTATTATAAAAAACTTCTCATTTTGTTAAATATTATTTAAACACTAAAAAGTTTGTCAAGATAATTGATTAGAATTTTTTCAAGACAATGATTAGAATTTTATTCTTTAAAAAAAAAACACACACACACACACAATCATACAATCATGTGATTTTTTTAAAATGTTTAGTGCAATATAGATCTTCGACAAATCTAGACAAGCAAATTCTAAAAAAATATATATTTTTTTAATAAAAACCAATTGTGTATTAATAATAAGAGTATTAATTGTAAAAAATTTAAAATTTAAAATTAAAAGATACGTAAAAATAAATATTTTTCATTACTTAAATTTGATTATTAGTAAAAATGGAGAGGGTACAAATCACACGAAGTGCAATACAGGCCCAGGCCGATGTTGGGCTGAATAAATATCGGCGAAAACTTAGGCCCTTAACACAGCCCATTAAACAATGTGCCCTAGCCCTAACGAGTTGATCTTAACCCTCTTACTCCTCCAGTCTCCAAACATATTCACTCCTTGAAGGCCAAGCGTTCCTGCTGCGTGCGCCTCTCATCGCTAGGTAGGTACGATCTGCGTCTCTCTGGATTTCCTCTCATATTTTTCGAACTTCTCTGAATTCAAATAGATCTAATATCGATCTTAACTTTCTGTAGATCAGTAGCATAGAATCATCTCCGGTAGCGATGTCTGCCAGCGAGCTTGCTTGCACCTACGCTGCTCTGATCCTTCACGATGATGGCATCGCCATCACTGTAACCTTCTCTTCTACACAGTCTTCCTATTTCTCTACCGTTTTATATTTGTTGTATTTTCATGTTCGTACGTGGATTTTATTGAAGGAATCAGTTGCTTATTATATATGTAAGAGTTTGTGTAAAATTGTGGGTAGGCGGAGAAGATTTCTGCCCTGGTTAAAGCAGCGGGTGTGGACGTAGAATCGTTCTGGCCTAGCCTCTTTGCAAAACTGCTTGAGAAGAGGAGCGTCGAAGATCTCATCACGAACGTTGGATCGGGCGGAGGTGGTGCAACCGCCGTCGTTTCCGCTCCCTCTGCTGGCGGCGCTGCTGCTGCCGCCCCAGCCGCTGCGGCGGTGGAGGAAAAGAAGGTACATATATACATGTGCAATAATTAAAAATTATTATTATTATTTTAAATTTTAACTCGCAAGAATATTTACATATAGATTATATTAATTTTAAATTTTAAATAAAATATAAAAAATAATATGCAGCAATATATGTACTTTAAAATTATTTGTTAAAAATATATTAAATACATTAAATAATGTTCAAATATTTAAAAATAAACACGACAATACAGTTAAATGTGCAATTTAACTATATTAATTACTGCAATTTCTGAACTTGTTGTCTACCTTTGTTCTTCATCACCAAAAGAAAAAAACTGGTGCTTTCCCTTGTAAAAAAAAAAAAAAGAGAGAAAAACTGGTTCAAAACTATTTTCAAAATGAAGTAAAACTCTCTTCGAAAATAAAAATAATAATTTTGAAAAAACTCCACGCTTTTACGAACTATCAACCACGCCACACCCACTTCTGATTACTGCAATTTATATACTTGTTTGCCTACATTTGTTCTTTTAACACCAAAAAAAAAAAACTGGTGCTTTCCGTTGTACCCAAAAAAAAGCAAAAAATGGTTGAAAACTGTTTTAGAAAATAAGAACAAACTCTTTTCAAAAAAAAAAAAAAAACTCTTTTTGGAAGAACTCTTTTCAGAAAAATTCTACCTTTTTCGAACCATGCCACATCCACCTCTAATCTGTTTTTACTGCTCATGTCTCCATCATTGTCCCTCTCTCTCCTCTCCCTCCATCATATTCAATTCTTCAATTCTTCAGTTTATGTGCATATCTCCAGAAAAAGCCATGGGGATTATATGACGGAGGGAGAGGAGAGAGAGGGAAAATGATGGAGGGAGAGGAGAGAGGAATTCATATTACCTTTACATGGCGGTTGGTATCTTTGTTCACCTCGCAAATACGAAATTTGGGTTAAAATTGATTTGTAAACCTAGAAATAAGTCGATTATGATCAATAAAATTACTTAATTCTTACTGATTTTGTAGTCAAAAGCTATCAGGTTCGCGCTTGAAACCAACCACTTACAACGTAGTAAACAGGGGAATTCCTTGAAGAAAGGCCAGTTGGGAATAAAAAGAGAGAGACGTTAGAAATTTTTTTCCCGTAATCGTAAACGGGGCAATCTAAACCCACTACAAATGATATAACTACCGTAAGAGAAACGTGGAGTGGTGGGAGAATTTTAAAGATTATAACTGCTTGCAGTTGTGAGAGGGTATTTTAGGTAATTGAAAGTGTCACGAAAGAGGCTTCACCAAACTCATGAGTTTCTTTATATATTTTTAATTTTGGTGAATTGTGTTTTTTAATATATTTTTTAATTTTAATTAAATGAGTACAATGTGCTTTTAGTTAAAACGTAGCGTCAAATTACCAAGGAAAAAAATTGTTTCTCTATGGTTATTTTTTCCCCAAAACTTTAGCAAAGACCTAAAATTTGTTGGAGACAAGCGGAGTCTAGTCGTTTAAGGAGGATGACTTGTGACATATTATTAATAGTGTGATTTAATCTGTGTTTAAAATAATCTTTTTAGATGATTTTTTATTGTTAGTGCTTTTTTTTAATGTTAGGTTAAATGGGCATATTTTTTAGATTTTTAATTAAAAGAATTTAAGGAGTTCAAATAAGACAATAAACTACTTGTATACTTGTATAAGGCTTTTTTTGTTTATTTATTTTTTTCTTCAATTTTAATCAAACGATCATATTTTTTAGATTTGTTTCATTATGTCTAATTGAAAAAGTAAAAATGCAAACAAAAATGAAAAAAAGTCTAAAAAATATAATTGCTACAAAAATGTCTTGAACAACTATCCCAACCATAGTCTTTAATGGATGATTTCCATTTGAATGTTTTTTGCAGGAAGAACCCAAAGAAGAGAGCGACGATGACATGGGATTCTCCTTGTTTGATTAAGAGGCTTAATTCAGTATGTTTTGTTCTTCAAGGACAATAATTAAGACCCATCTCCACTGCTCGCATAAATATTTTTGTGTTGTGTTCAGAGATTATAATTGTGGTGTTTTCCGTTGCCATTATGGTAGATTTTGTTTGGGGATGAAATTTCAGTTTAGGACCCGCAGTGCTTTGAATTTTGTTATGTCGATTTTATTTATGAAAAGAATGCATTTCAGACAAAATCTATTTTGGTGATGATCATTGAATTATGTGTGTTCTTCATCTATGCTTTGCATATGCCTGTAATTTTTTTATGTTCCATGCAAGTAGGGACCAGGGGGCAGCCAGAGCAACTGCCCTTCTCATTTTCTAAAATTCCCTATAATTTTGGTACTATTAGTTCGAGATAATTCAAAATTATATGGGCTCATCATTCGGCCTTAAGATCTTTTCAAAACAAATTGTTTAAAATCTACATTCATCCCTAATTCCATGGTGTGTGTGGTGTGAAGTTTTCAAGTCATCCAAATTCAATTAGGTTTTGTGGGTGTTATTCTAGGTTAATGTCCGTTATTATTTAAAAAAAAAGTTGCTTAATGTCGGTGCATTCATGTGTTGTGAGTTGAACATTTACTAAGAACAATACCAGCTACAGAGGAGCAGTCATAAGTGACAAAAACTGTTAGATGTGTCTTGTAGGGAAGCTATTAGGATGTTGCTGGCTTATGTGAGTGAAAATAGGACTCAGAGGTGCATGATGACTATCTAAATGCTATGAACTCCTCAGGCTGAGCTGCTCTATTGTGAGTATGGATTGACAGACAATTTCACCCTATGTAATTTGTGCACGAAATCCTGCTGTGGATATTTAGTTTCCTAAGATATTTTCTAACCTAAGAATTTTCAGACGGCAGACAGCATGCAACTAAGTTGGTGCTATTTTGCCCTCTGAAAATCATTTCACCTTGTTATATAGAGGTGGTCAGGAAGATGGGCAATTATGGAGTCTTGGAATACATATGGCATTGTTTATATGCTGCCTTTATTTGACAAGGTACCGGAAAATACATAAAGATGAGATAATATTGATCTATTTTTATTGACTAAGCAGGAGATAAATAAGATGAATCACTTAGGGTCTGTCTAGTTGTGTTTTTTAAAATTGTAATTTAAAAACTATTGTTGAAAACTGAATTTGAAAGTTGTTTTTTAATATTTTGAAAAGATATGTTGTATTTGGTGTACTACTTTTAAAAACCATAACTCTAATCTTAATCATAACTCTAACCATAACGTCGGTGACCCCTTTGAGATGAACCAGAGTTCGCGTCGCTGCTGGCAAGTATCAGAAAATCTATTCGCGACGTTGATGCGGACGACAACAACGATTTGTGTTTGATTTTGTTAGAAAAATGCCTCGTGACGATGGCGGCGAGTATCAATAGGCTTCTCGGCGACGACGACAGTTCGGTGACGACGATAGCTCGACGACGACGATGACAGGCCGGCGACAATGGTGGATGCTCGACGGGGACGATGATTTGCGATGCGAGCTGACAGAACGCCGACAGCCGCAAGACGATGCCGACGACGAGCGATTCAGGCCCAACGCGCGATCCACAAACAGAACGATTGAGTAACCCAAGAGAGGACGACGACGACGACGGTCAGAGGATGATGACGGCAAGACTTGACGACACTGGCGGCGGCGACGACAAAACTTGAAACCCTAGCATGGGAGACGAGCTCAAAAATTCTGAAAACGTGTTTTTGTAGTTCTTAGTTTCAGCCCCCCTTTTTTTTTAACTCTTTGCACTTGAATTTTTGAGAATTTTTTCTGAAAAATTCTACCAAACGCATGTTTTTAAATTTTGAACTCAATTTGCTCTGAGAACTGAGTTCCGAAAACAAAACCAAACGAGACCTAATATCTAAGAAGTAAGGCACTTTTATGAAAGAGGCCTGTCGTGTCGGATACTTCAACTATACTTTTTGAACTATTTGAACATGTCTTACATGATCAATTATTTATAATAATAATGTTTTGCATTCTATAAAGCTCAAATTATGCACTCTAAACATGTTTTGGAATGTTTATAAGGTGAAATATGACTTTATATTTATTGGTGATATGTTGTATATTTTCAATTATTGCTAGATAAATTATTTATATATTTGATGCATAATAAATATATAAAAATATAAATTTTTAGTGTGTCTGTAGCATTCTTTTGAAAATTTCAATCAAAAGTTTAAAAAAATAAGTTTTAACGCGTAAGGTCCATCAATAAAAATTTTAACACGCAAGGTTCAATTGAATAATTTATCTGTTTTATCTGTTTTGCATATTTATACATAACAAATAAATTTATCTGTTTGCATATTAATACAGATAATGCAAACAGATACATTTATCGATCTGCTTATTTATGCATAACAGATAAATTTATCTGTTTGTATTATCTGTGTTTGCATATCAACACAGATAATGAAAATAGATAAATTTATATGTATTTTTTATACATGTTTTGAAAAGGCACAGATAAATTTATTTGTATTCTTTATACGTGCTTTTAATAAGTCGAATAAAATTATCTGTATTTTTTATACATTTTTTAAAAATGCAAAAAATAAGTTTATGCGTTCTTTATACGTGCTTTTATTAAGACAGGTAAATTTATATGTGTACTTTACACGTGTTTTTAATAAAAGATATAAATTTATCTATATTTTTTATATATGTTTTGAAAATGTACAGATAAGTTTATTTGTTCTAAGGTATTTTTGTCTCAAAAAAATTTTATGCGTTAAAACTTTTAAGGATGGGCCTTGTTAAGAAATCTAATACTGAATGAAAAATAGTAAACGGTCTATAAATTAGATTGTTCACTAATGTTTCATTTTTTTAATTAGCGCGCCCGTGTAATATATTTGTGTCCATGCATACTTAGCATGGATATAATCTGACTTTTTTAATTTGTTGTAATTTTTTTTTACGTAGTTTTCAAGATTATTTAGTAAGTTTTTCAAGAGATGAAAGCGAGCTGGAAACTGATTGCAATTGAGATGGAATCATCTCCTTGTTCTGAAATGTGGAGCACATAATATGGAGTTTTAGAGCATGCAAATAATTGGGAAGGGTAGAAAGTGAAAGAAAAGAAATGGAATGAAGAATATATTACCTTGAATTCATTTGATTAGGATGAAAAATTTGCAATAAAGTTATGCCAACATTTTTTGTATTTACCTTAATTAAACCGACTCGTTTAAAATAAGTTGTAGATTTGAGAAATAATAGGTAAATTGTGAAATGGCTAGGCGAGAAGGTAATGGATGTGCTGACCATCTGGCCAAGGACGCAAGCCATCAATTTGTTTGCATGAACAACTCCTAGGAATCTTATTCGGTATTAGTTGGGTTTTGCCCTCCTATGTATTAAAAGAAAATGGACCTTTTGAAAAGAACTTCTAGGCCAGGTTTCTCAGATCCAATAAAATAAAATAAAAAGTTGTAGGCTTCTTATTAAAGGTAATTTTACCAAAAACGCAAAAGGCACATGGTTAATTAATATTCTCATTGTCATTTTTCTTGATGCATGTTCTCAAATGATTCTTCATCTCACCATCGTTGGACTTATTAACTGGACTACTATAAATATATAAGGTGTTTAAGTAAACTATATGGGTAGTGTTCTGCGTTGGTAAAATTAATTGTTTATAGATTGTAGTTAAAAAAATAATAATTATAACTTATAGCTAAAACCATAAGTGTTTAAAAAAAAATGATAGTTTGTAACTAAAATTAATTATTTATATAGAAGATATAATTATAACTTGTAAAAAAAAATTATGAGTATTTTATAAAATTAATAACTTATTGTTAAAATTAACACCAAAAAAATATAAGATACAATTAGAAACAATGCCAAACACCGCCATGATATGGTAGGACTAACAAATATAGCTCTGGTAATTATTAGATTGTACATCCAACTACAATACATACAAGGCAGATAGGGATGTTTAGAACGCAAATCCCCTCATTCATCGTCTCCCTCAGTTATCATTCGCGGAAGCTCCTTTTGCACACAGAACCCTTTAGCAATGGAGCTATTAGGACATTAATAAGTTGGACTTATTATTAGTAAAAACCGTTAAAAAAAACTAGTAGTAGCTCCAGGATTAGACCACCAGTTGGGTAACTCAAGGAGTGGCCACGTTCTCTTTGGCAAGGGCAGCTGTCTCCTCCCCATCAATGCCTTGTTCGCTGCCAGCAACCTCGAGATCCAGCAGCAACTTCTCCCACTTCTTAGCAGGCTCCTGTTCCACTCAAAAAGGGAAAGATTATTGTTACATTGTAGAATAGAAATTTAAAAGCAGAAAAGCAACTAGTAATTAATTATTATTATTATCATTATTATTAAAGAGCATGCCCTAAAGTGGAATTTGGTAAACCATTACTGTAAATGACTCACCTTCCATGAGAGCTCTTGAGCCATGCAGTTTTGGATCATCTCTGCCAAAGCAGGGGTGCCGTAAGTTTTGAGTGCCCTTTTCACAGTGGTTGCCACTGCTTCTACGTCAGCGGGATCGACAGTCTTGCACTGCCCAAAGATTTGCAGAAATTAGTCCTACTTCACCCCGCCATATTGACTTGATTAAAATGTCACTAGGGAAGGAAAGTGTCATTACCTCAACGTTGAAGGCACCCATTTGGAATCCCGTAAAACCTTCTTTCACCGTATCAACTAGTCCACCAGTTGAGGCAACAAGGGGAATCTGTACCAAAAAGCCACCGCTTTATGTTCATAGTATGAAATGCAGATGAATAATGATTGCAATACAGGGCACACATATATATTTGATGAAACCCCAAGTAGGCTTTGGTAAATTAGTCCAACAGATCCACCCTTTGCTGCAATGGGAGCAGGGCCCCACATGTGAGTGAGAACAATAGAGAAATGAGATGTAAAAAAAAAAGTGCTTGTATGAAAAGGTAAAACGAACATTTTAGCAAGTTTACAACTATCGCACTTAGAGATGTCACTAGCAGATATTTTACCCAAGTAACCAGACTTAAATCTTTAAACGCTTACTAGCTAGATGATCTAAACTAGAATGAGAAACATAAAAAATAGACGAATTATGATCTAAACGAAAGGAAGACATAGCAACAAAATTTAATCAAAATCCAATACAGGATATCACAAATGGTAAGAGAATTGGATGAAGGCAAGTACCGTTCCATATAGCAGTGCTTGCATCTGAATAAGACCACATGGTTCAAATCTACTTGGGATCAAGATGAAATCCACCCCAGCTATGATCATATGGGCCAACGAGCGATTGAACTTTGCCACTCCTCGGGCCTTATCAGGGTACAAGTCCGCCAGTTTTTCGATCTCTTTCTCGAATCGCTTTTTGCCAGTCCCCTAGAAGGTACCAGAAATCATTATTCATCCAAAAACCATTTTAACATTCAGTCAAGTGATTATGTTTCTAGGGTGATGCTTACCAGGATGATAAACTGAACATTCTCTCCGATAAATTGTGAAATGGCTGCTACAAGAATATCTGAACCTTTCTGCTCTTCAAGTCTACCAATGAAGCCTATTACAGGAATATTTCTATCAACAGGCAACCCAACTTCTGCTTGAAGGGCTTCTTTCAAAATGGGCTTTGCGTGCACCACCTGAGATTTGGCAGTTTCTCATACTGTGTTATTGACCAGGAGGAACGTATACGCAATGAACTGAACGCCAACATGCACAAAGAAGCTTACAGTTGTAGCAGTGTACTTCACGTCAATATATTTGTCTGTGGATGGGTTCCACTCTTGTACATCCATACCGTTTACAATACCAGTAACACCAACCATACGAACGATATTATCCAATTCCACACTTTTCTCTACGCTTGAAACCAGTTCTTGAGCATAATTGGGGCTCACTGTCACGACCCTGTCTGATTCTAGTATTGCAGCCTTCATCCAGTTAAGCTTCCGTCCCTTCACAGGCTTGTCATACCTGCAAAATCAGATAATAAATTGGCACAAATTTATATAAGATCCAGAGGGTGTTTGGTGTAGCTGATATTATAAACTTATAGATTAGATCTGAAAAAAAGTAATTACAACTCTGGGTTGGAAGGCGAGGACTCAAAGAAGCGATTAACCGAATCCTTCGTGTAGAATGACTCTAGCACAGTTAAGTAGAAATTACAAATGTTTGTTACAACTGTAAACTTATATAATAGTAGAATTTGTGTTTATTGATTTAAAATCAAAAGGTACAAACAAAAACCTGTACTCACACTTGCTTGAATTTTTCCAACTTTTTGCTTAGCTATAAACTGAAAGTAGAAAAATAATTTTTAACAAACTCCCTCAAAATATGAAAAGGTTTGCATCTATGTAAGCCTGAAAATACGTACCCATCAATGAAATCAAAAGATCCCTTGAACTGATCTGGGAGGCTTAGAAGTGAAAAATCTGAGAAGGCAAACCTACCTTGGTAGGCAATGTTGTGAATGCAAAAAACAACCTGGAAACATCATTGCTCGCAAAATTAGCACATTGATTTAAAAAGTTGATCAGACTTTAGACTTTCCAATGAAATTATCCATATCAAACATCAATGAAATTACCTTGGCATTTTTGTAAATTCCCCTAGATTTATACATTGTTTTTAGGTAGCAGGGAAGGAGAGCAGTGTGCCAATCATTAGCAATGAAAACAACGTCCTCCCCTGCATAGTAGAAGTACCTCAATCAGATGGAACAATTTTGACTAATAGGTGAAGAGTATTACTTTGAGGTATTAAAGGCCACACCATATGGTCCAGAGAAATATTTACTGCTGCTTAGATTCAGAACCCTCGGTGCTTCAAGAGCTGCCTGAAAAAGTAAGAGTTCTGATTAGATAAAGTAGAGTCACCAAATTGTAGTTTTAAAAATCAGAGGAATTGATTCTCAAGCTTATATGAGATGAGAAATTCCTCACCTGGCATAACAGGCTGAAGCGAAGTTGGTTATCTTCATAATCCACTCCGGTCTTAGGACCATAGATTTTGGTTCTAGTTTTTCCCCATACCTTAGAAGTAAGACATGAATAATCAAACCTAAGCGCTATCTCACCTGAATAGTTTCTACATCCTAAACCCTTGTAGATTTTTTCTCTAAAAAATAAGAAGAAAATACAAGATATATTGACGGTTGCAAGATTATACCTTCTCAAGGAAGATTGGGTGGTCTACAAAAACGCGGTCAACACCTCGTTTATAGCAGTGGAAGAAGCGAACAATTTCAATTCTATCCCCAACTTTAATCTGTGCATGAAAAGGTGATGCTCATGAGCCATAAATAACTACAACAAATGGAACTTTGATGCATATCCAAAAACTTCAGTTAAATCATAGAATTTACCTCCACTAACACATTTGTATCCCAGGCATCTTTATACTGGTCATACCGTGGTGAGACTGTCATAACTCGGTGCCCATTGGCCTGGATAAGAAGCAAGCCACCAAATCAGTATATCATGTTTTTCTGTGATTTAAAACTTGGGGAAGAAGAGTTGGTACAATTCTATTAGTCGATCATGCAAAGAAGGAGAACATGTGCATACCGCCATGGCTGGTGGGAGTCCTCCAAGAACGTCACCAAGTCCACCAGTTTTGCTCCATGGACTAACCTCTGCTGAAACAAAGACCAAGCTCATCCCACTTCCGCTCTTAACTACTCCCTGCCATGCCCTGGCAGTTTCAGTTTTGGACCCTTTCCTCTTTAATTGCCAGGTGCCAGCCTTTGCCCTGGTTCTCAGCTGAAGGAAATCCGATTTGTTAAGAGATCTCAGTCCACTATGAGTCATGAGTTTGTTTCTAAGGCCATTTTCCGCCAATGTTAATTTAGGATCCGATCCAGATTCAACCCGGGTATTGATGTTAGAGGTCCTTGATACAAACTGGGATGAGGTCACAGCTGCCATTTCCCCACAATTTCTGGCACAAATATGAAAGCAGTTAGCAAAGCTCTCCCTCTCTACTATTTTTTTTTTTTTGGTTGTATT
Source organism: Heliamphora exappendiculata (assembly GCA_034768845.1). NCBI lineage: Eukaryota > Viridiplantae > Streptophyta > Magnoliopsida > Ericales > Sarraceniaceae > Heliamphora > Heliamphora exappendiculata. Next base: position 4,326 of record JAOTRH010050188.1, on the reverse strand, counting down.
GAACTGTATTTCTACTAGGATTAGAACAGTAAAAATATGAAGAACATCATATAGAAAACCTGATAATTATTTTTCTGACCGTGGGTTCCATACATCTAATTTTGAAGAAAACTAAAATAGCAACTTCATGTAAGCACTCAACATCAACATCCAGATAAACAAAAACAAAATGATCTTTGACTCAGTTCTATGCATGCGAGTTCCAATAAATAAAACAGTGCCCATAAAATTATACACAAACATCATACCCCAAGCATAAAACAAATGAAATTACTATTATACTTCCAATTTGTTATCTATGTAAAAACTGCTGTTTTTAGTATTAATATGTTTCAATGGATTAATGTAACTAAAATCTATGTAAAATCTGTTGGGGGATTGAACCTAACCATTCAACCCAATACCGGACGGTGATCACACAAACAACAACAAAAAAAGAACAACCAAACACATGCATAAGAAGAAAGATACAGAAATTTAACAAATTGTGGTTTAACAAATTGTGCAGACTTCCACTATGATTGAATGAGAGAAAAATACAAGATACAAACTTTATGGTGGTGAGGGCGGATAAAACAAACGGACTTGAAACCCAGCCCAAAAGCCAACAGGATCATTACTTTCTTTAAAACCCAAAAAGTTAACTGTTCAGCCCACACAAGTGCGGACCACTCTGGAAAGTAGCAGCACACATCACTCAGGCCCAGACCGGCCCCACGACAGAGAGATAGCTAAAAAAGATCCTATCCCCGCTATAATTTATTCAGATACACAAAATCTAACGGCCTGGAGCAATTAGAATTTCCCCGGGATAATGCAAAATCCCCAAGGAATAGGAGGCAGAATCTTAAGAGAACTTAGCCTCCTTGGTCCTTGACCCCTATATAAAGGGAGGCACCCCATACCCCAAGGAATGCAATTCTAAACCCAGTTCTTGACTAGAGATCTCCTTTAGAGATATTTAACTTGAACGTCGCAATGCCTCCTAGTCAAACCAAGCCGAAAGGCACTAACGGTGTTCTTGGTGTTGCAGGAATTCGGCGACGGAGTAAGGAGCCTCCAGTGAGTTCGGCGAGTTCGGCGACGAGGAGTTTGATCCATATTCTGTTCGGGGTCATCAAACTTGAACCAATTTATTTGGTTCTGGTTGTGCCGAACAACCTTTTAGTTTGTAACACGCATAGGTGGGTGGGGCACTTGGTGTACCCAAAATTAAAATTGCATGGACTTTTAATTTTGCCTAAAATACTCTTATAAAAAAACTACCATCTCTTTCATTAAAAATTAGCCTGTAACTATTCACTTTTTCTCCCTCTAAAATACAGTCTGTAAGTATTCAGTTCCTCCCTATCTGTAAATATTATTGCACATATTACTTTCTTCCGATCTGTAAATATATCTGCACCGATTTGTATTTTTACTTTCGATTTTTTTCTGTTGAGTGTGTCCAGACGCTAGTTAGATGTAAATACATTGCACCAAAACAGGTAACTAGCGTAAAAAAACACGTAACGTTCAGCGCCGCACCATCTTGACGGCCTAAGCCGCATCACTCATCAGGACGCCACACTCCAGTAACCGTTCCGTCCGGAAACTCATCGCCAGAACCTCAATCGTCTTCTCTGATCGACTCCGTCCCAAGGCCTTAAGCCCCGAACGGACGGTACCTCACAGTGGAGAAGTTCTTCACTTGCTCAACAAAATCAATATATTCCGAATAGGAAACACAAACACACACACACACACCAAAAAAAAAAAAGAAAAGAAAAGAAAAGAAAACACACACACACACAGATATTAAACGATAAATACAACACCAAAGAGAACGTAATAGTACATATGTACAAGTACTTTACAATGATCATCAGCTTCAGATCGGCCATAAAATGGCTACATTCAGAACCTTCAAAAAGGACAATCAGAACTCATTAAGTTAAAAAAAGCTACAAAATCGCTGAAAAAGAAACACAGATATTTGATGGAAACAAACCAGGGGATCAACTTAAAATTGCATTTCAGTTAAAGGAAAATTTCTCGAGGAAACTCATATAGTCATAGTCATACACCACCAGTTGAACTTCGTTGATAAACGACAGTCTCGAAATAGAAATATATGTAGAACAATCTAACCTATCTGTGCCCGAACTTTGTGATGAGAACAACCGCTGATGAACTTTAGATTTCCCCTTCTCTCTCTCTCTCTCTCTCTCTCTCTCTCTCTCTCACTGGAGTTCCTCGAACTTCTATTATCACCAATGAGGTTTACGGAGAGAGGTGTGGTGCTGGAGCGCAGGGTTTTGCAAGTTGCAGTGAGGTACCGCTGTCTCCCACGTGGCAGTGGGAGAGTGGCCGGAGGTCCTTAGCCGCTAGTGACCATTTGAAACGATTCCCGGCCGTAGAATCACGGGACGTGGGGTCCGCAAAAGCGAAATGGGAAATGCGACGTGAAAGACAAATCTTGATTTAGGATAATTATTTAATTTTGCTTTTTAATTTTTAATAAATTGTTATTGTTTAGAGCCTCTTGGGATATTTTTTAATTTTGGATTTTAAGAAAAAAAAAGTGAGTGTTTGAAATAATTTAAAAAAAATAAATGTTAAAAAAATTAAATTAAATTTTTTTAGTTGTCTCGTACAAAGATAGGATCATAAATTAATTATCTTAAAAGTTAAATTTTTTGTAAAAAGTTAATTTTTTCTTGATCCCAAAAAACAGGGCCTTAGTTTAACTGTTGTATTTCTTAACTCAGTTTTTTGAGACGAGTGATAAAAATAAAAAATTTAATAGATATAAAAATAAAAAATAATTAAAATAAATTAATAAATTAAATTTTATATTATTTATTTTCATCTTTAGTTAATTTTTCTTTCATTTTTAATCAATTTTTTTTTTAACTTTTTAAGTTTATCTGATCAAAACAATTCAAAAGAATAAAAAAAATTTAATCAAAAAATTAAATTTTTTTTAAAAAAAAAAGCAATATTCTTAAAATTTAGTCCAAACTGGGCTAAGTTTGCCTCAGATTTTTATTGAATTGTGCTAAATTGCTTTCAACTACCAATTGAATGGTGAGTAATTGATAAAATATATATAAATATTTGTACAAAATATATTAATATTTATAAAAATAAAAAAATTTACATTTAAAAGTGAATTAATATTAAATTTTTTTAAATTTCTATTATCGTGTTATTCATCGTTTAGTGGTTAATGTGACCTATTTTTTAGGGATAAAAGGTCAGAATAATTGTGTTTTGTTTTTAATTTAATGTTTATTTAGTTTTGTTTATGCTGGAATTAATTGTTTAAATTGGACTTTTATTTTATTTTTTATATACGAAAGAAGCCTCTACTAACCATTTGATTCAGGCCGTAGAATCCCGGACGTGGGGTCTGCAAGAGTGATATGGTAATATGCAAGTTGGAAGAAAAATATTGGGGCATTTTTTTTATTTTTTTATAGGATAGAACGTCCAAATTTGAGTAATAATTGAATTTTTTTATTTTTGTTTGTATTTGAATTATTTGTTTGGGTTAGACTTTTATTATTTTTTAATATGAGATCAATAGTCTGGAGAAATGATCACTCAAATAATAGGATTGGACTTTTTTTTTTATATGGATTTAACTTATATTTTTTCTATATGAGATATATACTATGAGATAATTAGTTTGGAGATTAGAGGGAAAATGAATTAATCGTGAAATGATAATTTTAAAAAAAATAATTTTTAACTTTTTAAAAAAGCGACTTAAATAAAAAAATAGAAAAACCAAAAAAAATAATCATAAAAAGTTTACCAAAAATGATAAAAAGTTGTTATTATTTGATTTTTTTTTTATTTTTGCTAAAAAATCTCTAAGTTTCTAATTTCTCTTAGTAGAAGTTTTGTGGTTGAAAAATAATTTTTGTTGGATTAGTTTAGTTGGTCTAATTTAGATGCTCCAGTATTACTATTCTCTAATCATATTTAGCGATGTACACTAATTAGATTGGTATGATTTTAAGCAAATTTAAAAACTGAACTAATAATAACCATTTTAAAAAATTTAGAACTAGAATCAAACCGTTGTAGTTGTGGAATCGAACAAGAATCAATTCGTAAAAACGGTTCGATTTTTATTTTTTATTTTTAAAGTTCAAAATTAATTTTATTAAATACATAATCTAAATAAATTTTTTCTAATCTGTTGTTCAAAATTTTAAAATTAAAAATTAAATAAGGAATAAGCACTCATCTAATGCACTGTTAATCAATTACAAATCTATGCAATTATTTCTTCGAAACTATTTTGTCTAGTGGTGCGTTAATCGTTAAATATAT
>JAOTRH010050177.1:0-19413 GCA_034768845.1 Heliamphora exappendiculata | reverse complement strand
CCCCCCCCCCCCCCCCCCGGTCCCCCCGCGGCAACATGATTACCATTTCTTTAGCAAGTGAATATCAATTCCCTCAAGTTAGAAGAATTTGGCGTCAAATAGAACCAGCCTTCTGATTTCTCAATTTGTTTATGGGCACAGATATCCAATTGCAACATGGTCCATTCCTATCATCTCCATCACAAATAGTGGTCACCACGTCCCAGTCTCATGAGGTAACACGGGAAGCAATAACAAGCCTCAGGCCATTGTTCCATCTAGAATGAACCGGCAAGTGCACATGGTGTCACTCACTCCAAAGCTTGGCTCGTAGCACACGCATGGTTCAGCTAAGGAATATCTGCCCGAACAGTTTGTGCAGTCACACGATTGCAACTCCTCCCCACCGATCAGCATAACAACATGCACAAAGGAGTAGTTTTCATGGATAAATACAAGGCGCCTAGTTTGAAAGCAGGTGCTAAGATCTAAACTCCAGATCATTGGAGAATGACCCTGGCTTGGAAGCTAGAGCCGATGCATCATCAAGATTGTTAGGCAGTCACGCTTGGATGGCCTGCCTAGCCTCAGGACAGAGGGGTTGTTGACCAAGACTTCTGACATCTTGGAACACATCAACATATCATACATTCCACAATGAGAACATATCATACTTACCACTATAATCCATGATATGACCCCCCTGGGGGTTTGATTATTGGGACGGCAGGTAGACTGAGATGTCTAAGGGCTATCGAGCCAATCTCAACTACACTAAATAAGGATAGAATTGAAGTTGTAGAACCCTTCCCTTGTGGTTTTGGAGAGGGGAGTGCACCACGTCTCCAGGGTGAAATGTCCCCTTCCCACGATTCAACCCCTATAAAGGGTCTCTCCGTTAATGTAGGCACCAACTCATTGTCCATCAATCTTGTCCCTCAATCTAAAGGATACTACCACCCCTTCCCACGATTCAACCCCTATAAAGGATCTCTCCGTTAATATAGGCACCAACTCATTGTCCATCAGTCTTGTCCCTTAATCTAAAGGATAATACACCCCCCCAACCCAAACAAATAAAGGGGCTCTGCTATCTCTTCCTTCACCTCGATTGATCTCCCGTGGTCCGACCATTTAAGTGGCACCATCTATCCAAAAAGAAAGTTCTGGCCACCTCACTTCCATTTAGTTACACTTCTCGTTTCATCTTTCATAGCTAAATCACTCCTAAACCAACATGGAACTGATAGCATTGAAAAGCAACAACATCCAAAGATAAAATAGATGGATAAGCCCTAACATATCTCATAAAGAACATAAAGCATTAACGACATATACCAAAGAGTGCCAAACAAATAATTACATGACCTTTCTAAGCACTATTCTCCTACCTAACCTAGCTCCATGAAACAATTCTCAATCATTTCTTGTACAATACTTTAGGCCAAGCTCAGAAAGAGAATCAAATCTATAATAGGTCTCTAACATGAAATAATTTAGCACAAGATAAATATATTTATTACCCCTAGAGAAAATTAAAGTTAACATACCCAAGTTACACACAAGTTCTAAAGATGAAGACCGGGTAAAAGATTCTCGTATGCTTGACATTATGTAACTCATTTAGAATCTCACTATTTAGCCAATATTAAACTAATAATAAAATACTCAAATACACAAGAAAATTTTGGATTCCGCCACAAAATCTTAAAGCAACAAATAAGTTCACCTCCACTTTTCCATCATTCCCTTCAACTTGATTTATTCATTAATCTTGAACCACATGAAAATCATCTTATAGACGTCTTAGAGAGGAAATGATAAACAAAACGCAAATAAAGAAAGATATTTTGATAATATTAAAATAAAGAGCCAACCATCAACAACTACATTTAAAGTTCAAGAAACACCTATATATGATTTCCTCTTAACTTCAGCACATGACCATCGTTCATTTGAGCATATTTGGGAAAAACAAAAATAACAACAAAGATGGAATCCACACTAAGGTGGTTCAAACAAGTTCGAACACACATGAATACGGGCATCCCTTTGTTGGACATGCCACTTGCCAATCTAGAAAAGGATCCCAAGTACCATAGTTTGGCGTCAAAAACCTATTTTAAAAAGCAAATCAAGAGAGCAAAATGCTGGAACCACAAGGTGTAATTAAACTATATTTTCCCAATCAAAAGCACACGGCCACATAACGACATGGCATACAAAGTCCAACTTGACTAAGTAATGCTCACAAAGTGTGACCAGTGTGCTATGGCTTTGCTTGGTCTTGTCTCAACAAAGCGATTATTTTTCAATACTTGTAGACATACTAGTACTGCTTAGTAATGCTCGTTTCTTAATAAATAAAGTCATCTTTCCTTAGTGTTAAAATAAGTTCAACAGTATTCAGGTACACAACAGCACAAAAAGAAAAGGGAGAAAAAGTATAGACGCCCGATCGCAAATTGGAACAGGGATTGGAAGTTAATTCTTTTAACAATAACCAAAAATCTTACTCTTGTAGTCACTCCAGGTTCCATGGGCAAACAAGCAAAGGAGATCAAGGTATACAGAGTTCTCAGTTCCTTGAAGCTGCATTCAAGGTCATTAGTAAATCATGAATAAGCCAGCAATTCAAACTATTTCTGGCTCACAGTTTGCTGTACTATAAACAACTTATCTGGCATTCGGCTAATTTAAGATTAAGCAACAAAATCACTTAATTAGTACTCAGCTATGACAAACGTGAGAGAATAAGAGAAAACTTAGCACAAAAAAAATTGAATGCGATGCATGCAAAAACACAGACACAGAGAAAGGTAGAGAACAGGGCAAGGGGCACACAGAAACCTCATCCAACAATAAAAGCATATCAAATAAGTTGAACGCTATGCATGCTCATGCATTTGTGCCAAATAATGGCAAGCAAGAAACTCATTGACAATGCATAGAGTAATATATTCTTAAACAAGCATAAGTTACACACTCAATTTGATTATTTGTTAATACAACTTTGCTTATTTGTTTTTTTCTGCAGCAATTTATTCACATCTAGAGGCGAGGAGGTTTCGTTGCCTCTTTTTTCCCAAAGCATATTTACTATATACCGCCAAATTGGAAGCACGAGTACTCCAGAAATAGTGCCGTACACGCACCGTGTACAAATATGGCACCGTTACGTACTGGGTACTCTGAGAAAGTACTAGACACTTTTTCAATTGTTAGATACAGCACCAGTATACTTTGGGTACGTCATCGGTATATTTTGAGTACAATATTTTGGATACATGAATTGATATGTTGGGACTTATATGAAACTTTTAAAATTAAAAGAGTACAACAGTAAATAATATATTATCTCTTTTGACATGGAGATAAATTTGAGTATTAAAAAACATGATTTAGATTCTTTAATTTAATACAAAGGTTAAAATTTTAAATTTGTATAAGAAAATACATTTTTTAATACTCTCTTAGGGTATGTGACTGCATAAAACAACTTCTAACCAATACAATTGCCATAGGAATTATCATTCAGCCCAACAAGATTGCCATTTGCAGTCCCAACACAATTATCGAAGACACAGCCTTAGGACAACAATACTACTATGATCTAACAATTATTTTTTTCTCATCAGCTAAGAATCATTTTGTATTTAGCATATAGGTAATGTAATGTTAAAAAGTACAAAAATAAATGAATTTACTGTCGTACCGCATGCGTACTCGTACCCTATGTTTTTAGATTTCATCGCACAAGCATACCCGTATCGTACTGTACCCGTACCACATATCCACACCCTTGTTTCATTGCCACCAAGGGTGCCGCCCATGTACATGAGCTATACAAAATACCACCTGTCTATTTACAACAAAAATAGTTAGAACGGTCACGCATAACAAGCACCTCGCACGCCTTCATTTTCCTCATTCGATAGCCCATAACCCACCATCCCCATCAATTTTACAAATCTATGAAGCACGGATACGGATACATAATAACTATAAAAATCAAGAGGGAGTTATAAATGAAAGAAATATCTATTAAGCATAGAAAAAAATCTAGATGGCAGTACATTCATAAAATTAAAACCCAAGCATTGTTTAACTAAATTGATTTACACATCCAACATGTGACAAAAGCAAACTAAGAATTTTAAAAGATTTATTTACAAATTTTTAAACACAATACTGTTATCATAAGAATAAAGATTTTTAAAATAGGAGCAACTATTTCTTTACAAGAACTCAGTAAGACAATATCAATTTTCTATGCTTCGAACAATTGTTTCGCAACATATGTTTGTAAAAGAGAGAAATGCATAAGAACACACACACACATAGAGAAGAAGAAGAAGAAGAAGAAGAAGAAGAAGAAGAAGAGAGAACGGCATAAAAACAACAGAAGAAGAAAAGAATGCAAGAGAAACAAAGAGAGAGAAAGAGAAGCAAAGACAAGACGATGAGAGAACAATAGGAGGGCCGACCTTCAAGGCTTCAATCGATTTCTAGTTCAATGTCGACTCTAGGGCTTGATCAATGACAGCTAGGGCTCGATCAAACAGTGACCTAAAAAGCTTCAATCAACTATTGCTTTGATGAGGCTCGATTGAACACCACTAAGGCTCGATTGAACACCACTAGGGCTTGATTGAACTTTATCTGCTTCTAGGTCTCAACCGCCCCACACGTTTCTACTATGTTTCTTACTTTATTTTGTTTTGGACGACAATGATAGTTTGGCACTTTTAAAAATTTGAGTTTTTATAATTTTATATATTTAATTTTTAAGTCCCGTATCCCAAAATCATCCTTACGTATTCCAGACGTGTCCAAAATTTAAAAAATAAAAATAATTATTAAATACCTTTTAGCCGTATCCAATACGCATTCCCGAATATCAGGCACCGATACATATTTGATACTCATACGGGACCATTTTTTGAATATTCGTGCTTCATAGTCAACAACCAACCCTGGCATGAAATGAACCACCCAATGAAAGCCAAGAATAAGGTCGATCCACCCAAAATTTCACTGTACCCAAACACCAAGAACACCTACAGGCATGACCCAACCAACCCAAGATAAAAGGATTAATCTAATATGATTTCATAGTATCATAGACCAACAAACTGATAACAATAAGCCAACTAAACCACCTTGCCCGCCAACTCTACAAACAATCAGCGAGGCCCAAAAAATAAAACTAACATAATTTCAGTGTATCTAAGATCTCTGTTAAAAATAATAGAAAATCGTACCAAACCGGTAGGCGAACAATCTTATTTATATTAAACACAAATGAACACCATAACATCCATATACCCACACGCACATAATTATAATTATAATAAGCTACCCACACACACATAATTATAATTATAATAAGCTACCACTAATAATGACAATAATAAGAATTAATAAGCTACTACTAACACCCCCCTCAAGCTAGAGCATATATATCAACCATAGCTTGTTACACAAATACGAGACGCGTGGACCTGATAATACTTTGGTAAAAATATCTGCCACATGTTCACCTATAAGAATAGACCCAAATGTGACAACTCCTTTATGATATTCGTCACAAGCAAAATGACAGTCAACCTCAATATGTTTTGTCCTCTCATGAAATACTGGGTTTGTAGCAATATGAATAGCAAATGTATTATCAACCCAGAGTTTGGCAAAACCACTAAGAGGGAAGTGTAATTCTATCAAAAACTGCTGAAGCCACATAATCTCTGCAATTGCTAATGCCATAACTCGATATTCCGCCTCAGCACTAGATCGGGAGACAACATTCTGCTTCTTACTCTTCTAGGAAACCAAGTTTCCACCAACAAAAATAGAATAACCAAGCATGGATCTCCTGTTAAATGTGCATCTAGCCCAATCAGCATCCGAGTATCCTTCCATTCTCATATGTCCATGATCAGAAAATTGGATACCCTTACCCGGATTTTTGTGCAGATACCGAATAATACATAACACGGCTTGCCAATGAGGAACACGAGAATCAGATAAAAACTGACTTATTACACTCACTGGATAAGCAATATCTGAACGAGTCATTGTAGTGAGATAATTAAGCTGGCTCACTGTCCGTCAATATTGCTCAGGGTCAGGTAGAATCGCTCCTTTCGGCACTAGCTTAACAATATAATTCATAGGAGAGTCCACTCCTTTAGCATTTATATACCATGCTCGCTCCAGAATGTCAAAAACATACTTCCGCTGACAAATGAACACCCCTTTCGTATTCCTAGTTACTTCAATGCCAAGAAAATATTGTATTTCACCAAGATCTTTCATCTGAAACTTGGTTCCTATAAATGATTTAAGTGCAACAATCCCTCCACTATTACTGCCAATAATAACAATGTCATCCACATACACAACAAGTAATACACAACCAGCGGAGGTATAGCGAAAGAATACCGGGTGATCCTTTGCAGACTGTCGAAGGCCAAACTTCTGTACAACTTAACTAAACCGGCCAAACCAGGCTCTGGAAGATTGTTTCAGACCATACAATGAGCGTCTCAAACGACATACCAGATTAGGGGGCCCCCCCTTAGCAACAAAACCGGGTAGTTGCTCCATATAAACCTCTTCTTCCAAATCACCATAAAGAAATGCATTTTTCACATCAAGTTGAAACAAAGGCCACTGATGGAATGCAGCCAAAGATAAGAACAACCGAACTGAGACCATCTTGGCAACTGGGGAGAAGGTATCAAAATAGTCAAGGTCATATGTCTGAGCATAGCTCTTGGCCACCAAACGGGCTTTTAACCTCTCAAGAGTGCTATCAGAATGAAGTTTGACATTATATACCCGCTTACAGCCAATAGCTGTCTTACCAGGAGAAAGACTCACCAGGTCCCTTGTATGATTATTCTCAAGAGCATTCATCTCCTCAAACATAGCCTTGCGCCAACATAGATGAGAAAGAGCATTTACAACATAGCAAGGTAAAGTATGCTGATCAAGTGTAGTAATGCCCTGCTAGACAGTGGCGGGCAAACCACAATAAGATATAGTATAAACAGGGTGATCTCGACAACTACGATAAGACTTGCGTGAAGTAATTGGAGGATTACTTACCTGATCAGGGACCGGATCCAGCTGAGAAGATACTGACTCAAGTAGAGGAAAGGTGGTGGAGCCTGGTGAGGACGATGATTCTGAGGATGATGATAGCACAGGTGAAGCCGGGGCAACAGGAGAAAAGTCCTCAATAATATCAACTGGAGAACTGGAGGCGGGAGAAGGTGCCACTGGTAACTCAGCGAGGGAAGGATACATCAGAAATCGCGCTAAACCCGTATCAACCGTGGAGGAAGATGTAGTAGTCTAACCATAGAATGAATCAGATTCAACAAAAACCACGTCGCGGGAAATTATAAACCATCTCAACTCCGGACTGTAACAACGATATCCTTTATAGGTCTTAAGATATCCCATGAAAGCACACTTGAGGGCACGAGCATCGAGCTTGGTCACCTGCGGCCGAGTATCTCTCACATAGCAAACACACTCAAAAATCTTGAGTGGCAATGAAAAGGGAATCTGCTGAGGACGTAAAACAGACAAGGGTGTGGCACCATGTAGAACAGAGGATGGCAATCTATTAATAAGATAGCATGCTGTCAACACCGCTTCACCCAAGAAGACTTTGGGAACTTTCATCTGGAACATTAGAGCACGTGCAGTTTCCAAGAGATGTCTATTCTTTCTCTCAGCCACGCCATTCTGCTGTGGTGTGTCGGGGCATGACGTATGATGAATAATCCCATGTGTACGCAGATATGTACCCAATACTCCACCAATGTACTCACCCCCATTATCACTACGGAGGATCTGCAGAGTTTTGCCAAATTGGGTATGGATTTCATTACAAAAGGTGGTGAAAACAATAGGTAATTCAGACCGCTGCTTCATAAGATAAATATAAGTAATGCGAGAATAATCATCAACAAACGTTACAAAGTATCGAAATCCAAACAAAGAAGTAACAGGACACGGACCCCAGATATCTGAATGAACTAAAGAAAAAGGACTAATTGTCCTATTATTATGTCTAGACACATATGGTACACACAGGTGCTTAGCAAATCGACATGACTCATACTCTAATTGTGTAATCTGACTCAAACTGGGACAAAGTTTCTTCAGGCTGGGCAATGAAGAGTGGCCTAACCGACAGTGTATATCCAAAATCTGAGACGATCTCCCCGAGCATGCAACAGCCACAGTTTCATCCATCACATAGAGGCCACCAACCACCCGTCCTCTACTGATAGTATTTCTTGAAACTAGATCCTGAAACATACAATGAGTAAGAAAAAATGTTACTGAGCAGTTCATGTCTTTTGTAATCCGACTCACAGATAGTAAATTAAACGGATTAGCAAGAGTATGTAAAACATCAGAGAGAGTAAGAGATGGGGATAAAGCATCTATTCCCTGTCCTTTCACCTCCAAAGTTCTACCATTGGCAACAATAACCCCACTGTGTCCAGGGGTCAACTAATAAAACGAAAGAGTACTTGTGGAATGAGTCATATGTGCAGATGCACCTGAGTCGATCACCCACGATCTAGGAGCGACCATACACGCAGCGGGGTTGCCTGCAACTGTGGCTAAGGGAGCATCGACTGTGTTCCCAATCCTCATCTAGATAAACTGGTCATATTCCTCCTGAGTCATATCTATAGTCCTCCTCTCAGAAGAAGATGATGGAGTATCATAATCTGTCACTGCATTAGCTACAGATGAAGACGGGCGCCCATGTAGCTTCCAACACGAGCTCTGTAAATGTTCTTACTCTCCACAATAATAGCAAGACCGGGTGTCACGTCCACCTCTACCTCTGCCTCGCCCGCCATCACGGCCTCTACCTCGGCCTCCATTACCACGACCCCCATCTCGACCTTTGCCTCGAAATCCTCCTCAACCTCCTCCACGAGATACACCCAGAGCTGTATGATCTCCCTAATCAGCAGCGGTAATACGAGGCTCTTCACGACTAACAACTCTGCTCATCCTCCTGAAGACCTCAAATAAGGAGGAAATATCATACCCAGCCAAGATCTGGGAACGTGCTGAATTAAGCTGCTGGTTCACTCCAGCGAGAAAACAAACGACCAAGAACTGCATTCGCTGCTCTCTGAAGATCTCATATCAATTGGTAAAAGGTACCAACCAATCATACTCATCGGCTAAAACCTTGAACTCTGTGAAATATTCTGATAAAAGGCCCTCTCCCTGCTGTACTCTGAAGATACCTACATCACATCGTATAGTCTGGACAAATCATTAGTCGAGGCAAATGTCTCCTCGAGTATGGTCCACACCTCACGAACAGTTGTGGCATTGGCCACCAACCCCTCAACGGAAGACTCCATTGAATTCAACAATTTACTTAGTAATCGAGCATCATCACGCTTCCATCTTTTGTACTCGTCAGTTCCCTTCTCAGGAGGATCTTCGAACAAATTATCCTCCTTTTCCATACCTTCAATTGTCAATAATACCTTCTTCTTCCATAACACATATGTTTGCGGTCCAATCAACTTCGAATCCACCAATCGTGTGGATGACGAAAACACACCTTTGATTCCTCCTTGTCTATCAGGTCTCACTAGAGAATCCTCAACTCTTGTGGAACTTTCTGTCGACATCACAATAACTCAATGGCAAATCTCAAGGAATCACGAGGAAACAAACTAACCAGCAGAACGACGCACCCACACCTTTAATCATTCATATATGGACCGTGAATCACACCGTCAACTCATCTCCATAAAAAAAAGAAATACTGCAGTAGCCCTTAGACCCTCAATCCAGCAGTCGGTAAAAGACCTGCAAACCGCGAATCACACAGTCGCCGAAAAAGTTGTCAGTCGCCGGAAAAGTCGCCGAAACAATTGCCGACCGCCGAAAAAGTCGCCAGAACAGAAAAAATAGCCGAAAAAGCGACAGAAGGTGAGATCGGTGCTGAGCAAGGACAATCGACGCTGGAAAGTGAGAACAGAGGCCGTCGATGCTGGAAATAGGTAGAAAAGGGGTCGTCGGCGCCAGAGAGAAAGAGAGAGAGAGAGAGGGAGAGCAGAGGTTGCCAGCGGTGGAAAGAGGGAGAAACAGGGTCGCCGGTGCTAGAGGAGACTGTCGGAGGGCTGTGAAGGGCAAAAGTGGTCGGTGGTGGTGCTTCGTTGGTCGTCGGTGGCTAGGGAAGGGTCGTCGGGGTTCAAAGGTGGTCGGCGAGGACTGTGGCTAGGGTTTCGATGGTCGGCAAGTACTGTAGCGAGGGTTTCGGTGGTCAGCGTGGCTGTAGGAGGGAGGCTAGGGTTTCGGTGGTCGCTGGTGGCGTGGTTGTTGCGTGGCTGGTGACCGTGGCTGTGGTTAGGGTTTCGTGGCTGTGGCGTGGCTGATACTGGAGGAGGGTGGCTGTGGCGTGACTGGTGGCTATGGCTGGAGGAGGGAGGCTAGGGTTAGGGTTTCGTGGAGGCTAGAGTTTTACGGTGGCTCTGATACCATGTTAAGAATAATGGAAAGCCGTATTAAGAATAATGGAAAGCCGTACCAAACTGGTAGGCGAACAATCTTATTTATATTAAACACAAAAGAACACCATAACATCCATATACCCAGACACACATAATTATAATTATAATAAACTACCCACACATACATAATTATAATTATATAAGCTACCACTAATAATAACAATAATAAGAATAAATAAACTACTACTAACAACCCCAAAATACCTACAAGGTGTGACCCAAGCTACCTAAGGTGAAGGCAAAAAAAAAAAGAACAATATAATCCAAATTCCACGTCATTCAAGCTACTAGAACTCCTAAAAACTATCAAAATATATGGTCTCACCCGCCACCCTCAACCACCTTCAAATATCACCCGGTTTACGCTCCCCCTTTCGTTGAGTGCTAGCATAATGAACTCTCCCCCACGTTCTACTACCTAGCCACCAAAATTGGAAGACTAGCATTCTTCCATCAACACAAAAGACTTAAATGTAAGTCAAAAGCAACGTCTAATAAACACATATAGAACCAGCCCAAGCATATACCAACCTAAAATTGACTTTCTTTGAACTAGCACTTCCCAGCCGAACTAGCTAGCTATATAAGGAAGAGGAGAGACACACCACCTTGAGAAGATCATGTCTGAAACCATGAGGAAAAATGATATTTTTCATTGATTCTTCATGATCCTATATCAAGGCTCGTGATCTATAACACTAGCACTACTCGCGGAGGTATGGGAGGCTCTGCCCAATGCACTGCATGGGAATTCTTTTACATCATACATATTTTCACTATAGTACCCCAAGTATTCATTATGACTCCCCCGAGTTAAGGATCCTAACTCCGCCCTTCACAATAATGATATCATCTCATCCTTTTTATTTTTTCATCTTCCTCGGTAGTAAATTTTGTATATAATAACATTATTAATAATTGGAAATTAAAAAGGTGTTTTAGTTGATATGTAACACAAAGGACAATTATCAATGAATTAAACTGCAAAAGATTAAAGATAGCTCGAGTTGAGGGCACAAAGGGGACATGATTTATTACTGCACAATAAGGACATGCACTAGTTAAATTAGATGAGTCAATAAGGACATTGAACATGGTAAATCAATCTAACTTGTCCTAAAGACCAAAAGGCTATAATGTTTGCACATGTCAAAATTGGAAGGAGATAGGGATGGAGAGAGATAGTTGCAATAGCCACATAATGTGTAATGACCCGTGATAGTTTGGCTTGGAGTGGATCATAAAGGTAAAAAGGAGATCTACTCAGCTGGCCATGAGCATTAAGAATTCCTTTTAAGCAAAGCAGAGGAAAATATAACTTTTTTACAAACTAAATAAGCAACAAAATTAATTCCCTTATATTCTCTTTTTCCTTTCTTTTCTTTTAGTTTACACTTCCCATGAACTGAACAAATCCTAAAGTGGTGTTATCATCTAATCAAGTGGGCTAATTTTTTCCATTTGTTCTAGTGTTGTAGCTTCAAAACATGCATTTCTATCCCCTCGTATGAACATATAATCATCACTAACGTTTTAACTTCAACTAGATAAGTAGGTTCTCACACATGCTGCGGTTGCATCCCTTTGGGCTCTTTTGTTATGAATCAATTTATTAATTTTTATAAAGTAGCTCACAATAAATAAAAAAAGTACATTATCTATCTATACGGGCAACAATAAAATCTGGTGAAGCCATGTGATACGTTTTCCTCCTATTAGTGGTGGTAATAGTGACTTTTTGTTTAGCTAATAAAGGACAAATACCCAAAACACTCTAAGTTGTTCCACCAAGGTCTAATACCTAATTCAGTTAAGGTCAACTACAATGTCTTGGTTTGCAAGAACTGATGATTCCAAATTTTCAGAATACATGGAGGTTAAGTGGGAGAATAGCTACATGTACTTTGTATGTTTCAAATGCTTCCAAGAACACATTAATTCTTGCCCTTCGCCGCCAAACCCTCCTTCCTATACAAAATCTGACTCATCCAACAATATTTCAAGAATAACTACAAAAATCGAGTTGCAAAATAGGCCAACTGCAGAAATGCATACAATTACAATTGTATATTTTCTGAATGACCCACGTTAAATTAGATAGCCGATGCATCAACTGAATAAGGGACGGACATAAGATTTTAAATCAGGAGACAAATGGTTCTTGTAATCTCATCCATCAGTAATGGGGAGCAAATTGGTCGGAACATAGGCCGATGCGTCTCCAGCTTATGTTTCAATGATGGGTAAGGCGGTAAACCAAGGATAGAATTTGAATTCACAACCCTTTATTCATTCACCCCAACCCCCTGCTGTTTGCTGGATCCAATAACAGAATCTAATATGCGTAAATTATATTTTCAAAAAGAAGAAATTAAAAACAAACCTATATGATCTATAAATATTTTAAAGTAATACTACTATAATTATAAGAATTTTCCAAAAACCCCTTGGGTCCGTCTATGAACTGAATGACAAAATCTAAGGCAATGCAGAGCTATATGATAAAAACCCAAAATTCCACCCAAAAAACGAAAATGTGAAGAATCTAAAAATTAACTATATCTATGCATTTAATGGACGAAGTTTCAGACCTCGAGAACGTTGGGAACGGCAAGAATCTCGGAGAAGGCGAAGAGAGACGGATGCGAAGTGGCTTCGACGACGACGTTGGTGAGAGAGGCGCCCTTCTGGCTCGAGACTTTCTTGACAAAGTAGTCGATGTGCTCTGCTTGCTTTTGCTCGATATCCATCATTGAATGGAACAAAGAAAGAAAAATATCCGAAAATGAAAGAAAATTACGTGCAAGAAGGATCAGAAACCATTGAATATCGATACATAGAGAGAGAGAGAGAGAGAGAGAGAGAGAGAGATTAGGGTTTTGAATTCGATTTGCAGAGCGAGAAATGAATGGTGGATTAACGTGAGGGTTTTGGGTTTAGAATTCAGAGAGAATCATCACAGAGATGAGAGAGAAATGCCTCTTTTGCCTTATACGTTCACCGTCTCTCTTTTTCTGTTCTGTATTTATGTACTCGGAACGTGCACTCTTTCCAAATTTGAGCAGTCCTCGCTTCTTTTTAGCTTCTGTTTTGGTTTGCTTTGTTTTTTCCCTATGTTCGGACTAAAAAACTTTATTGCTTTTTTTTCATAGCTTTTTTTTATTTTTTATGAATTTTTTTTATATTTTAGTTTAAATTTTTTTACTTTTTAATTCTTTTTTATAAGAAAATTTTAAAATATATATCCAAAAAAATTTACTAAATACAAAAAAAACTAAAAAACCTACTAAGTTAATTTTTTTCGTCTTATATGAATTTTTTTTAAATTTTGATAAACAAAATGTTACTTTTTCGTTTTCTAACCAGAAAATGAGTTTAGAAAGTACATATACTTTGATTAATGCTAAAAGAAGTAAAAATTGCAAAAAAAAAAAGTAATCCAACAAACACAAGCTAAGTTTTTTCCTTAAAATTTTTTTAAAATATTCATTTGTTTATTAAGTATTTTATTATAATTAATTATTTTTTTTACATCTTTTTATGTCTATTTTTTTACAAAAAAAGAAACTAAAAAACTAAAAAAATTAAAAAAAAACCTAAACCAAACGCATGCTTATTCTCGGAGCACTACTTAACATGTCTATGCAATCTTTTTATTTATATATAGTATTGTTATTTAATAGTGTAACAAAAAATATTATGAATAGCGCAATATGAGCTTATTTTTATTAGGTAAATAAAAAATAAAATTAAACTACTATGTATCGAATATATTTTTACATATGATATTTCTATTTTATAGTGTAACAAAACCCACTTTGGATAAAACAATATGAGTATATTTCTATTAAGCAAATACAAAATATGAAAATTTTGGGTTTAGTGCTCTTTTTATAATAGTGTTAAATTTAGTCCCAGTACTTTTTTTAATAGATTAGGTCACATCATGTTTAAAATTATTTTATTATGTCTAATATATCCCTATTAAAGATATTATCTCTTCTAATTTGGAATATTTTCAAAAAAAATTAAAAATTACGTATTCCTTAAATCAAATAACTTCTTTCTCTCTCTAAGCAAAATTATTCGCCGTCATAACACATACAAACAATACACAGTTACATACAAATGATACATTTTCAAAACTATTTCACTATACACATAAATCTTATACATTTTCAAATCCACAAATCTTAGTTTTGATTGATATATTTCAATTCATCGCAACCAGACGTAACTGCTTAAACATTTATCTATGATTAGTAAAAATATTTTCATAAATAATATAAATTACTGATACATTTCAATTCTAGTTCACTATGCATATACCACTTATACATTTATCAGTATTAAATATTTATTACAATATCTTCTTATAACATAATTTTAAATTGAAAAATATATTAATAGTTTAGCAGAGCTGTGTGCATTTAACAATAACATGCAATTGATAATTGTATCAATACTTCATAGATAAGTGCTTTTAAAATTGTTCAGCACATAATTTACAACTAATAATTGTATCAGTTACACACTGATCATATAAAGAATGTGTATAAAAAAATTATTATTGTTAGTAGTGGAGAAAGAAGAAGCTAGGGGTGGCGGTGAACCCAAAACACCATGTTAGAGAGATGATGGCAGATCAAACCTCATGTAAATCAAAGAGAGAGAGAGAGAGATCTAGAAGGTCGACACTTACGAGAAGCAACGACGGTGGCGAGAAGCGGAGGCAGTGGCGCGAAATGGCCGGTGCAGATTGATCTAAAAGTAGTGAAGCGGAGCGGAGGATAAGGAGGAGCGACGGCGGAGGATGAGGAGCTGACGGAGGAGGACGAGCATAAGGCAGTGGATAAGCGGATAATTGAATATCTTCCATAAATAACCAAATAAAGTCAATATACATGGCCGTGATTATATCCTATTATCATGAGATTTAATTGAGCAACAGCACAAGTTGTTAAATAGGAAACTACAGCCTACAATCATGGTATTTTTAAAAAAAAATTGCACTGATTGAATAAAGGCATATTGAATCCAAAGAACTAAAATTTTTTAAAAAATGACTAAATTCAAAACTAAAAAAATTGTGAGACTAAAACTCTTACATACTCATAAATTGCGACTAAAACTCAGTTAATCCTAGAAAATAAGAATAACACGCTAAGGCTCTATTTGGGTAATATGCTTATTTGCTTATTAACAAATAAGCAAAAACATGAATAAGCCACTTCGCTTGGCTACCAATTGGATTATTTGCTTATTTAGCTTATTTTTTCTTATTTGCTTATTTTTAGCTTATTTGATTTATTTTTTGCTTATTTGGCTTATTTTTGTTTATTTGCTATTTTTGCTTATTTGTTTAAATAAGCCACTTTGTTTGGTTAAACTCTTGCTTATTTAACTTAATGACTTATTTACTTATTGGCTTAAATCTTATTTATTTGGCAAATCAAACGACGTTACTTATTTGGCTGTTTATAAGTCAAATAAGCCAATAAGCTATTTACCTAAACGGGTCTAAATATGCATCGAGTATTTTTATTTGTCAAAATCACCACGAATCGTCAACAATCTACATAGTACTATGTAAGTACTAAATAATTTGAAGTCAGATTATTGTACCGAACATTTAGTTCTCTCGATCCTGGATTTTTACACTATGAACGGTAATAGAACTGGACAAAGATATCTATTTTCGTCCTCTATTTTATTGGGACAAAGATGAAGAAATAAGTTGGGGGAGAAAATGAGAATTGGGTTGAAATATATTATAAACAATTGGTAAAATTTAAGAGACTAATATTAATTAGACTTAAAGATAATATAATATAAGCAAAATATAATTATTCAAAAATATATGTAAATTATTAAAATAAAAAATTTTAAAAATAAAAATGAAAAATGAAAAATACATGCAATTTTTTACATGTTTGTCTTGTTATATCTTTAAAAATAAACTTGATTTATGTATTTCTATATATAAATATACATGTTTTATATAATTCGGGGGTAGAGACAAGAAAATTAGGACTAGAAATGCAAATATCACACCCGTCGATATGTTATTAGGGGCTAAAAATACCCATAAACAACTAGACAAGAATATGCAGGGTGGAGAAATTTTCCATCCATATTCTCCGACCCCGAAAGCTATTTTTTTTTTTTTTTTAGAAGTCGCCTTGCTACATCTAATGTATTTTTTTATTTTATGTTAAATGTAATGCATTTAATTTTTTTGATATTTTTTAATAAAAAAATATTATATCATACATTACTCAATCGATTCGATTCAATCCAAACTAAAATATTAGTTTATTTGGATTGTAATTTTGTACGAATGAGAGCAGGTTGTAAAATAGTTGTAAGAGTTTCTTCACTATAAAAAATTTATATGTAGCCCACATATGTATTTATAATTATTAATATTATCTAATGGGTGATGGTTAAAAAAGTACCCATTATTTAGAAAACTATTAGTGAAGAGATACATTTATTTGTGAAAAAAAAAATATTCCTATTACAAATAAATATATCTATTGAGAATTAGTGTAATTATTATTCTTTGATATAAGGAATACGTTATATGTAAAGAATAAAGCCAGGAGTTCTTAGGCTAACCTTAATAAATAAATAAATAAACATTCAAAAATATGTATTTCATCAACAGTTCCATCAATATAAGGTTATAAGTTAGAAAACTTTTTATGACAATACAAATATTTTTAAGCACTACAATAGTTATGGCTTACGTGTTCATATACTTTATTTTCATTGCATATAAACATGTTTGATTTATTCTTTTGCTGATCATTTGCCTACCATTAATGACAAATTGGGAAAATATGAAAACTACTTGTCATAAAGAACACAACACTAGGCTCAAAGCAAAAGTGGAATTGCATCATCCAGTACTCCCACTGATCTTTCCAAAGAATTGAAAAAAATAAGTATCCAAGGACTCTTCCTTATTGCCCCAAGACAAAAAGTTTTAAAGCAATGATGATTCTTAAGCAACAATTTTTTAAAGTATTCGGACCAATCGATGATATTATGAGAACTCAAAGTTCTAAAAATTCGGACTCTAACGTTCCTTTAGATGATTTAGAAGACACTGAGAATCTCGATATCGACAATTATGATATGGATGATACCGAGGATCTCGATATCGACAATTATGATATGGAAGAAAACTTGGGATTTTGGGTTAGTCTGTAGAATTTAATTCCTAATTTTTCAGAATTAACAAAACACAATAGCCAAAAAAACCTAATAGTCATCAATCCAGACAGCTGTATTAGCCAATAAACCTAATAGTCCTTATCCTATTAGTGTAACTTTATTTTAAACTATAAAATATTTGTTAAAATATTTGTTTTTTTTAATAATGCATGTGTTAATTGTTCTATCTTTTTATATCTGAATTGAAATCAATTGCTTGAATCAAACCAGATTGATTTTTATATTTGATGTGATTAGTTATTTCTTTTCTTTGATTTGATTAGTTATTTCTTTTTGAATTGATTGGTTCATGTCATAAAATCAACCAAATTACCTAATATTTATGATTTGATTAAAATAAAAATGTTCAAAATGGATAAAACGATATATGTAGGGCTCTCCCACCTCTAGAATTACAATGACCAGAATTTAAAATAATTATTAACATATTTTTAAATAATATTAACCCGGCATATCACTTGGCACACCGTGTATGAATGATCTTGTGTTTAGATTAGTTTTTTTTTAAAAATTTTTTTTAATTTTTTGACTTCTTTTTTGTAAAATAATAAATGTAAAAAGATGTGAAAAAACTAATTAATTAAAGTAGGAGGGCAAACAAATGGACTTTTTAAAGAACTTTTAAGCAACAAGTTTCGAAAAAAAATTAAGTCAAACATAGGCAGGCGTAGTTAGTTTCTTCAAAAAAACAAAATAGAATAAATAAAAAAATGAGTTCTTTAAAGACTTCATAAATAAACCAAACATAGTGTATTTATTGTTTTAAAACTTCATTTATAAGAAAAAAATAAAGTATAAATAAATTTGCATTTGACTATTACTTTTGTTTTAAAAAAATGTAAATAATTTAAAACTTAGTAAATTTTAATGAACGAAATTTATTTAAACTTATTTTATAAATAACATTTTATTTTCATTCTCCGCCTCTATCACCTTACTATTACTGATAAAGACTTTCAACCATCCTTCCACCTTTATCTTTGACAAAGACCTTCGGTCACTCACTGCCCCACCCTTTGGCCACCGTCATCGCCACAATATTGGATATGAGTATATACTAATCTTTTTTTACCTTTGATTATTAGTTTTGACAATCCATGCCCACATTCCACAACTCTCTCCATTTTTAAGCACCTCAATTTGGGTTACGGTACAAATTGGTTCTGTTTGGGCTAAATATCAATAATATTGTTTATTTTTGTATTTTTTGAATTTTTTTTGTCTTTTTAACTTATTTTTTTATTTTTTTAAATCGTCTCAATGAGATGAATTCAAAAAAAAAAATCAAAAGATAAAAAATCCATTAAAGGCAAAAATTAGCAAAATAAAATTTGATTTATTGATTTATTTTAGCATATGTTTTTGTCTTTTTTGATTTTTTTTTATATTTTAGACAATATTTTTTATTTTTTTAACTCGTCTCGATGAGAAAAGTCAAAAATTATAACAATTTAATTAAATAATAAAAAAAGTCACTAAAACTAAAAATAAACAAATAAATAAATAGTTATCCCAAACATGGCCAATTTTTAAGCACCTCTACATTAGTATTATTTTTGGTCACTATAGTTATCCCCACTTCTATTCACCCCATTTGTTTGAAAATAAATTTTAT
>JAOTRH010050166.1:0-19414 GCA_034768845.1 Heliamphora exappendiculata | reverse complement strand
CTAGTATCAACTATTATCTTTTTGCGAAATTTTTATTTAATTAAAATTTTGAATTTAAAATTTAATTTATTTAAATTTTAAATTTGACCATTACCGTTTAAACCGAACCGTTGGCAGTTCGAAACCGTTGGAGTTAGGATTGGTTCACGTCTGTTGGGACAGATCGAACCGGTGCCATGTCGATTCGGTTTAAACCGAACCGTCATATTCAAACGCCTATAAATAGGTTGTTCCTGCGCCGGATTTATTCGTTCAATTTTCATACAATTCTTTCTTTCTGCCATTGTCGAAGCTCTGTTCCTCTGTTGCTTCACATCGTCTACATTTTTTTGAGAAATTTTAAGCACAACAGCGTTCATTGGTATGCAGACTGCCGTGCTACATCTGCACACGGCAATCGTTTCATCCTGGAGGCAGACGCCTAATACAACGCAAGCACGGAGGCAGGGCGCAATATGTTTTAAGGAGACAATGTTAAATACTGGACTCGATTGCAAAGTTTCTAACTGTTCTGTAAGCTTTAATTTATTTAGTTTTAATACTGTCATGTTTGTTCTATACAGTACCGATTTTCATTACAATTTTGTTTTGTATCCTGTTTTATAAATTATTTTAAACCTACAGTGTATATTCTGTTATTGTTTTAACATACTATTTACAGCGTTTGTTCTGTTATCATAAAACATATTCTGTTTACATTTCTGCCTACAAAATTTTTTATCAAAAATTGTTGTTTTATTTCTACTCTTTTTGGTTGTCCTGTTTATATTAAACCAAAAACAGATTAAATATAATTCTATTTTTATGATATACTGAAATATATTTTAATTTCACTTTGCTGTATTTTATACTGGTATTGAGAACCGACAGATTATTGTTGATTTTGCAGAATATAAATCCAACAGATTAAAGCGGTTCGTACAAAGGTCAATTTGTGAAGGAATAAGGTTTCTACGAACTCGTGCGAAAAAGAGAGTAAAAGAAGTTAATTAACGACAAAAGAAGAAGTCGAAGGTGCTAGCACTGAAGAAAAAAAAGAAGAAAGAGTCGACAATGATGGTTGACGATTAATGTACCGAAGTCTTTTAATGAGAGAGCAAACAAAGAGAAAATTCACAATGAATTTAACAGAGAACTTTTGTCAAAAATAAGGGAATAATTGAGAATTTTTTTTTTAACGGTGTGTTTTCTCTGTTAATTATGTGTTTTACTGACAACTTAATTGTAAATTTTATTAAAATGATTTTTTTAGAAAAATAAGATTTCGATTGTTACACGAGAAATTTCTCAATTTCTCAATTTTTATTAATATTGAAACAGGAAAATTTCACAATGAAAAAATAGAAATTTCTTGGTTGTTTTGTGTTTAAATAAGATTTAGTAGTATATTAGGTATAACAAAATAAAATGGGATCTAATTAAAAAAAAAAAAACTAAGGTGGGACTAATACTTTTACAAATCTTACATATAAAACTCATATTTAAAAATCACTACATATTAAGTCATTTTTTTTTGTCTTTTAAATTTTCTACAAAAGTAAACCAACAATATTGTTCATTCAACCCCCAAGGGTTGGGCTTGGTGGTAGAGGCTTGAAACTTAATTGTTTATTCTCTCTTAAGTTTCAAATTTAAAACTTTTAAGGTGTTATTACTTTTTTTAAGTCAGTTCATATGAGATTTTGTCGAAAAATTAGTTAAAGTACACATAAATTAACCGAAACTCTAAGTTATCAAAAACCAAAAATATTGTTTATTCAGAATTTTTCCGCTGCATTCTTGCTCAAGGGATTACCTAATTATTGTTGATCCCTACCAAAATCCAAAACAATACCCAACATTCCGCACCTCAAAAGCCGACAAGGGACTGCAAAAAATAGGAGAACAATCCCAATCCCAATCCCAATCCCAATCCCGTGGATGCACTTCCAATTTTTATTTTATTTCTTTGAGCCCTGCATTTCCCTCTTTAAGCTAAACCTTTTAGTGCCAACTTGCTCTGCAACTTGCAATTTAACAGTTGGCGTGGCCCCACTTGTTCGCAACTTGCAGCCCAATTCCGTGCGAATTAAATATTGGGAAATGGGTAAAATATGATAATTTATTTGCACCGAATGGTTAAGAAACAAAAAGTGATACACATTATGTAATTTGTGATTATTTATTTATCAAAAGTACTACAATACATTATTTATATAATATTCTGAGAGTATCTAATAATTTGCCGTAGCGTGGAGCCTAATTGGGTTGGGAAAGTGAAAGGTGAAGCACCACTGGCCTCGGCCGTGTGCTGCAAATGATGTGGCCCATTAACATCCTCCTTTGGACACAAAAGAGACCCAGGCCTACTCCTTTTCCAAATATTAATGTTTTAGACACCAGTGGGGAAGGATGCGGTGCACCGGGGCGGGGTGCGGCAGAGATGGGAGGGGGAGGGAAGGAACTGTTGGGAATTGAAGCCGATCGTTCAATTCAACACACGATCGAGTTCACACGAATAATAATAAAAGAGATTAAAATTATGCACGCAACAAAGAATCACGACACATAAATTTATGTTGTTAGGTTAATTGTGTCCACGTCCACGGAACTCACACTCTTATTAGTTCTTGAGAGAGAAAACATTTCCAACAATGATTAGAATAACGAACAACTCGACAGTTAGGATTTAGAATGATAACCATTAATTATATATAGATTGCCTAATGACAAAAAATAGGTTTAAAATACTAGTTTCAGCGGCCGCGGTGCATTTAGACAAAATTAACCACTGTTCAGATGCTCTCATGAACTCCCTCAGGTTGAGTCCATTCGAAAATGCCGGGGCACATAGCATGCTTTTGTCCCGTTCAAGAGACCCGGATTTTTGAAACTTGTTATGATTATTTGGAAATTATAATAATAATATATGATTGGCATTGAAAATAAATAAGTTATTAAATATAGATATTATTATCTTCTAAAATAAAGTAAAATTTTAAATAGAATACTTTAGAAATTAATATTTTGATTTTACTTTTAACTTTTAACTTTTTGACCAAATAACCTGTATTAAACTTTTTAATTTAAAAAGTAAAAAAAAAAAACATATTAGCCGATTAGGAACTTATATCTCTTAAACCATGGTCAAAGAATTTAAAATCTGCTTACTAAAATTCTTGCGCCTCATTTGGAGGTAAAAAAAAATTTAATGGGTTTTTGGGGTCGGCTTACGGGAGACTAATTCTATAATTTATCATTAAAGGATTCAATTAAAATCGAGAACTATTTTTGAAATAGTTAATAGTGCCTATATAAAAAGTATTGAACCTAAAATCTTAAATGGAACGATTCTCTAAATTCAAAGTGTTGACAATCAGGTTAACTTTTTCAATTATGAACGTGAAAAAGTTAAAAGATCAAAATAAAATGATGAGTTTTTAGCCAAATAAAATTTAACATTTAAGTATTTGAATCAAAGTACTCTAGCATTCTATCATGTCACATAATATAATGCTTTTACATATATTTTGAAAGAGATAATTAATTATTAGTCTTATTTACAAGATGTGTAGAAAATTTAGTCTCACTATTAAATTTTTTAAAATTCTAGTCCAATTTTTTAAAATCTCATTCGCAATAGAAAAAATATATCCATAGTTGTTCTCTGCACATCGCCATCTATATCCTCGCCATTAACAAACCTTAACCGACCTCCATCACCACCAAATCCACACGCCTAGCTGACCTGGACCACTATTAGCAACTCCCCCCTCGACGCTGACCACAATCAGCTACTCCTCTGTCACCGCCAACCACCATTGGCCAGTGCACCATAGTTACCATCATATACAACTCCTAAATCTCCATCTCAGACCTCATTGACCACTGTCGGCCACTCCACCCTCGACGCCGACCATCATTGGCCACTCCTCCATCACCACTGACCACCATCAGCCACTCCACCATCAAAACCAACCACCAACTCCAGACCTGGCCACCGTCGATCACTCGCGCACAGATTTGGCCACCGACCACCACCAACCAAATCGGGTCTCGTCGTCGTCTTCAACCTCAGCTCTCTCTCTCTCTCTCTCTCTCTCATTGAGAAATTTTTTTAACATAAAAGTTTTTCATTTTGAATTTGTCGAGAAATTTATCCAAAAACTTTAACTGAGTAATTTCTTAATTAAATGTTGTGAGAAATTTCACTAGAAACTTTAACTAAGAAATTTCTCAGTTAAATGCTATGAAATTTTTATCTTTTTCAATAAAATGCTATGAATTTTTTTTAAAAAAATTAAATTGAAAAATTTCTCAGTTATAAGAAAAAGAACCGTCTTCTTCTCTCTATTTCTTTGAAATTCTAACCCTTTAACGACCTTGCTGGAGAGGGAGGAGATCGGCAGTGGAGAAAAACAAGAAGCAGATCTTCGTCAACAACAGGGGCAGGGGCAGGGGCTAGGGTTCCGATGAGGTCGGCGTCAAATAAGGAGAAGAAGAGGAGAAGAAAAACAAGAAGAAGATCGACAGTGAAGGGTAGGCGTTTTAATGTTTGGCTATTGCCAGAGGCATATTAGGCATAGCAACATAAGATGAGACCTATATTTTAAAAAAAAATTAGAATGAGACTAATCATTTTACAAATTTTATAATTGGGACCCATATTTAAAAAACTCATTTTGAAATAATAAGTTGTTTTATTGTATAAATGATTTTCTATTTTTTTATTTTGTGGTATTTGATTAACACTTAAAAAATATTGTTGAAACAAATTATTTTTTATTTGGTTCAAAAAAAATATTTTTCACTAACAAAATCTATGACCCAAACTAGCAAAACAAAATATTTTGCAATGTATATGTGAATAGAATGCTAAGAGAATCTCCAACTCATACACCATAACTCTATTTTAGAGCAAAAAAGCTGTCCAATCTATCTTTTAAGCCGTTCTCTATTTTAGAAAATATCAATTTGACACTCTATATTTAAAGTGTCAAAATATTATAAAGAATCATTCTCTAAATATAGATAATGAACAATTCATTCATTAAATGAGTACAATTTTTAATTTCTATATTTATTTTTAATAAATTTAGTATTATTAGAAAGATATTCACAATACCTTTAAAATGATACCACTATTGAATATATTTTAATAAATTTCTTAAGAAATAATAATTCACATATTGAAGTTTTTAAAAAATGAATAATGTTGAGAAAAATAAATAAGAAAATAGAGTAATGTAGTTGGAGTTGGCATGAATATGATAATTCTCTATAATCACTTTTTAAATAAAAAATATTATTTTGATCCTATTAAATAGAGTATTAGATTGGTGATGCTCTAGTCCGACTTGCAAACACCATTGAAATGGAGAACTTTGTGACTTGGCAGCAAAATGTCAACATATTTTTCATTAAATGATAAAAAATAATTTATATAAAAAAAATAGGTCATTTTTTATGTCAATCGAGAAAGTAGTAGTAACGATAGTAGGAGCAGTTGCAATGGTAGTGGTGGTGATGGTTGCAGCGGTGACAGCAGTGGGCCATAGCCGGTCATGAGGGTAAGCCAACTAAGCTTTCGTTTTGGGCTTTGATTTTTTTGTTAAAATTTAGAGTCCTACTTCGATTTAAATTCAATTTAAATGTGTTACAAAACTTCATGTTATGATTATCTTAGATGAATCAAAATTGATAGTTATTATAATTTGTATGTTTTTAGTTTCAAGTTCAAGTTCAAGTTCTTTTTATTTTTTTTTAGTTTATTTTTTAAAGTTGCAATAATCTCAATGTTATTTTAAGTCATTGAGAATTTTAATTATTTAAAATGTTAAATAATACGAATAGAATAAAAAAAATTTAAAATTACGATCAAAATATACTAATTAAGTCATAACTTTCTATTCCTAAATTTTTAATTCTTATTTTACTAATTGTAATCAAACACAAAATATTAAATAAGAAAAATATTTTATTGTTAAAAAACTTATAATATATAAGTTAAAAACTTGATATATATGTACTATTATGTTGCATTTAATTTTTTTGTAAATTTAATTTTGTTAAAATATATTTATAAATATATTTAGTTTACTTAAATTTTTATAATTAATTTTAAATTTTATCTTAAAATTTATTAAGATCCTATATCTCAAACTCGCCTTGAACCCCAAGGTGTTCAGGGGCCGCCCCTGGCAGTGGCATTGGCGATAGTGGTGGTGGCGATGGTTATGGTGATTGTGGGTATGGTATTTGTGGTGGCGTGAATGGTGGTGGGCACTGGGAAGTGATGGTTGTGAGATGATGGTGGTAGCGATGAATTATATTAAAATTGTACCGGAATTTAATACAAAAATTTATAATTTTGTTTAAAAAATTATTTTTTATGTACCAATTAAACAACAAAAAATATAAAAAGATTATGAAATATTTTACGTGGAAAGATACATAACCTTATACTTATTTCAAAATTAGCATGTATTAATTGTCATAGCTAGGTAATGGCCTGTTTGGGATAATTATTTATTTGATTTTATTTATTTTTATTTTTAGTAAAATGTTTTCATCATTTTGTTAAAATATTATGTTGGAAAATAAGAACAAGTATGAAGGTTTTGAGGCGCAAATATCGCTATTTTTAAGGTAAATTTATCACCACTCAAATTATGAGTTTGTTACACGGGTTGCTAATAAAATAACCTCCATAATACAACAAAATTTGAAAATTCACATATAGCAATTCTGAGAAATTTTCTAAAATTTTCACGAAATTATAAACTGACAAGAATTATATTGAAAAATTGAAAATAGTTTCTGATTCGAAACTTGACAATTTTAAAGACACCGAATAGACACCAAATTAAATGAACCAACACAACTGTTGGATTGTGTCTATTTATTTAAATTTTAAATTTTGAATTTTGATTAGTTACTAACTAACAAAAATAAAAAATTATTCTATGTATCTCAGTGCGCTACTAAAGTGCCAAAATGCATCCTACAACGCGCGCATGTGCGTGTCTTCCAATGCATGGCACTGGAACACATTGAATCATAGCTTTCATTTTGTCTTTATACTAAGACAATATTATTTTGGGTAAATTAAAATGACCTCTCTTGAGATTTAGTAAAGTATCAATCACCACCCATGTGGTTTCTAAAATGTCATTAACCTCCCTTCTGGTTTAAGTTTTGCATCAAATTAGTCCAACAATTAAATTTTTGCTCAGCTGTGACTTGTTTGGCGTGTTTTTTGAATAAATTTTTACGATCAAATTCGTTCATTATGTAGAACTCGTCGAGTTTGCTAAATATGTAAAAATTCAGATTTATCTAATACCTGTAACTAAGTGATTGAGTAAGATTTATTTAACAATATTTTTTTAACTTATAATTTTTATTTATTTATTTATTAGGAGATCTTATTCAATCACCAAGTTACCGCTATAAACTGAATTGAACCGTTTAAACTTTTTTGAACATGATTTTAGCTAACTTTATAGCTAAATAATTTTGGATTGGATTAATCTTTTTTATGATTTCAAATCATAATATGTTTATCTCCATGAGTAGTTTAATTATGAATTTTGTGGCATTCAAAACCGTTAACGGGTGAATGAAAAATTGACTCCAAAAGTGTGCCATAAAAGTTGGCAAAATGATGATAATCATGTCCCATCCCACATTGGTTGCGAATGAAAAGGGTGGACTTTCAAGCAACTATAAAAGGGTTTTGCTATCCCACATTGGATGAGGATAAAATGTTATGGTAGCTTATATAGCCTAGGTTGGAAATTAATGGTTGGCCCTTTGGATCATCCCAACTTTTGTTGGGGAGGAGTTATGGACAAAGTTCTATTTGATCCATTGAACGACGCGCTGCCGCCGCCCGCCCGTGCCGAGCTGGGCTTGGGTTTGCGGTCCGTGGGTCGCGGGTCGGTTCGGTTCAATCCTTATCTTTTTACAAAAAATTTATTTAATTAAAATTTCATTTGTAAAACTTTATTTATTTAAATTTTAAAAGAAAAAAGTTATCGTTATAAACCGAATTGAATTGTTGGTAGTCCAACCGCTAGGCCGAATCGGTGCTGTACATGTTCAGTCTTTGGTGAGCAGTCACCATTAACGCCTTTTTAAAGGCTATTTTAGACCCATTTCGGGTATCTATTTTCCCAATTCTCCATTGCCGAAGCTCTGAAAAAAACCCTCTACATATTCGTTCTTCATAAGCTTCCCGACAAAGTTCAAACACAGAACCGTTCACTGGTGTGCAGAACGCCGTGCTTCCTCTGCACACGGAGACTGTTTTATCCTGGAGGCAGACCCTCAATCAATCGCAAGCACCGTGGCGAGGGCGTATTCTGTCTTAAAAATACAACGTTCAACGTTGGACTCCGTCCCAATCTTCGTTTTTGTTCTGTAAGACAATTCCAATTTCACCTTTCTGTTCTGTTTCTTTCCATAGTTTCTGTACTGTTTAGTTTTTCTTAAAAAATTAAATAGTATTCTGTTTGATTATAGATTTTAAAAATCATTTAATTTACAGTGCATGTTTTATTACATTCTATTTAATTCGTTTAATTTGTTTTTTATTTATTTTCTATTTCTGTTTTAACATTTCCATTTTAATTTTAGAAAAATTCTCAAAACAGTGTACTGGTTTTTAATTTTTCATATGTTTATGATTTTATTAGGATTTATTATCTAATGTAATATTCAGAAATTAATAAAACAACATACATTAATTTTGTTTTAAATTCAGCATCGTTGAAGAATTTATCTCTGTTTTAATTCGACAGCATATTGTATTTTTCCAGCACTTTATTCCTACAGCTTCAAAGTCGCAACTAAATACAAAATACATTTTGCACAAAAAAATTAAAAATAATTTTTTAATAAAAACATTTTTGCCAAAATTAATGGAGCTTAAATAAGAACAGAATCAACAAAAGAGAGTTGATACTATGTAACTTGATAAAAAGCAAAACATTTTAATTGTCAGAATTACGGCCCTATTTGGGCTAAATTCCGTTAATTTTGTTTTTTTTTTAATTTTTTATGTTTTGTTTAAATTTTTTTATTCCGAACTGTCTCAACGAGATGAACCGGAAAAAAAATATTTTGATCAGAAGATGAAAGAAATTTACTAAAGACAAAAATAAGTAATATAAAATTTGGCTCATTGGTTTATTTTAGCTTATTTTTGTATTTTTCAACCCTATTTTATATCTTGATTAAAAAAATTAGTACCTTTTAAGCTCGTCTCAATTAGAGAAATTAAAAAGTGTAATAATTTAATTAAACAATGGAAAAAATTTACTAAAAATAAAAATAAATTAGATAAAATAAGCAAATAAGTCAAATTTTATACCGTTTATTTTTATTTTTATTTTTATTGGATTTTTCTAAAAAGAAAACTATGATATCACTGGTGAACTTTACTTAACTTACTACAGGAAAATGGACTGTTATCGGCGTTTACTAAAAATCTCAAAAAAAAACTTAATAAAACGCCACAAAAGTCATTGCCAACACTTATAACTGCGTTTATTAAAAACGCCACAAAATGAAGCGTTGAGAATACTTCCCGCATTTAAATAAATGCCAGTAAAAATTCTTGGGGGTTTATGAGCGGGATTCATTAAATGCCAATTAAAAATAGTTTCCGGTGTGATTTCGACGCCGGTGAGGATTTTTCAAAGTTCAAATAAACGCTGGCAAAACATTTGAGGGAGATAATAAACGTTGCTAAAAGTTAACAAAAAAATGCCATTATTCAAGCCATTAGCGGAATTTGATAAGAAACGCCACTAAATGTTAATTTTATTACGGGATTTATTTAAACACTAAGAATAAATTCGTATATTACACCACTAAGTGTACCAAAATAAAGCATCTATGAATTGTCGTGCATTCATCCAAAAGTCACAAAAAAATTTTAAATGCATCATAAGAGAATAACTTAGAAGGCATTCCCGTTCGAAATCACTGATATAAATATGTGTACATCCGATTAATCTGAAATTTGATAATAAAATAATATTATAAATTCAAACAACACAATATGTATTAAACAAAAGATAGTAATTAAAAATTTACTAAAATTTTTAATAATCAAATCATTTTCATTTTCATTTGAGTCTACCAAACATGACAATGGTATTTAGGATTTTTCATGGACATAAAAGTGAGGCTACTCTTAAAAATTCATCAAAATAGGGTATAAATAATATGTTTTGTTTCATACTTTCAAAACTTTCAGATATATGTATGCATTTTTAAGCCATCTCTTCCTAATTGATTATGGATAATAAATTTTTTTTTTAAAAAAAATCCTATCAATAAAAAAATAGTGTTTACAAATACTACAAAAATCAACTCCATTCATCAAGACATTTTTATTCAACAAATAATGATCAATTCACATTCCCTTCAATCCAAGGCTTGACTAACAGATGTTGATATATATGAAATATTCCCTACAGTACTCTATCATAAGAACATGTTATAAGCCATATTCCCTTCAAATCATTGAGTTGAGAATCTGTACCACTTGACAAAAAACAAAAACAAAAATGATTGAACATAGCAAAGAACTCATTATATATATATATATATATATATGTTTACCAAAATTACACAAAAACGATCTCCTTCGAAAGGAAGTTCTTCTTGTTCGAAATGATCAGGCGATTGCGTACGAGTTCTATGCATTGTTTTAGAATTTTGCCAGAAAAAGCCACATAAAATGATGAAATCAAAGCAATAAAATTGAGATTTTATTAACTTCGACGGAGGAACAGTTACAAAAGCTACGATCTACAATCTACTCCTATTAAAAGAGAAAAGAAAATACATGCGATTTGTCAATTTGTGTGAAAGTGTCATTTTCTCATTGCAATCAATCGTATTTATACTTCATCGAATAACAGCTAGCAACTTTCAATAACTGCTTCAACATGTTTGTTACACTATCTGCGATCTTCTAACTGCCTTTCATGGTTTCAGCACCTCGGATTGCCATTTGTCACATTTGCCTTGAAACTTTCTTTAACTGTTATGATGGTGGGACATTTATCATTACACACGTCTTTTAACTGCTGTAATAATGGGGCAATTATCATTATACACGTCCTTTAACTACTATGGTAGTGGGGTAGTTATCACCACACGCATGTTCCTTAACTTCCGTAGTCATGCTCCAACTATACAGAACAATCTGCAAATGGGGCAGTTGTTATAAACGTATGTTTTATGTTCTTCTTATTGTGACACGTAGCTTTACATTGCTCCTTTGAATCAGTTCTCAAACTAATATTATCTTCATAATCCGAGGACTAATTTAGATGAGATAATTTTGAAAGAACCATTTGTTGAAACCTAAAAAGGTTCCCTTTCCTTAGATAGGCTATTATAACCTTCGACAGGTATACTTAACTCTTGCATTTGCTATTAATGAACTCACTCAATTGGTTAACAATTTTACAACCTTCGATAGGTTAATTTTAACCTTTCCCTATTAACTAATATTCGATGGGTCAATAGTTCTATGACCTTCGATAGGCTTATTTAACCCCTACTACTTGTAAAGATACCATATGGCGCAAATATTTCAACAGACTCTCTTAACCCTTGTCATCGTTACCAATAAAGCTTATTCGACGGGTTAATAATTTTACAACATTTAGGTTATCTTATCTCTTGTTATTATTAACAATATGTCTCATTCGACGGGTTATCTTTTAAATGACCTTTGATAGGCTGATTTAACCCTTGCTACTTATAGAAATAAAATATGGTGTAAACAAATGCCCCCTCATTAATTAGGTTTAGACTTTTTAACCCAATAAATGAGTAATATCTCACCGTTCTCTTGATTAATAAAACAACAGCATTTAAAGCAGGCTCTTAAATAAAGATAGCCTTTTGAATATCCGCGCGTAGAGAAACCTTAACGTCACTCAGTATCTTCTTTGTCCTTGTTTGAACCTTATGAACTTTCTATCACCATGGCTCCCAAGAAAAACTCTAAACGTTCTTCTAAGGCTCCAGTTACCAGATGATTCCCACAAGAATTAGAGGACTTCCTGAACAAACACGGTAATCAAGAAATTTTGATTCCGAGCCCCAACTCGAGTTCTTCATACATTTAGGGCCCCATTTTCGAACCTATCATGCACGAATCGTTTTCTTCAAGCTACCCTTTAGCCCCGAATGAGCTTTTTCTTCGTCATCATCCCTTTTTGAATTGGACGAAGTGGGAAGGGCCATCGCCACTACGCACATGGATAAATCCTAGGGCTGACTAGCGTAGCTGGGTGTCTCGCATAGGAGCCTACATTGGGAAATACTGGGATTTCTTAGGCATCAAGAAAACTATCATACTCTCCACATGTGCCCTAGATATGAACAAGTGGGTGATTAGTGCAGCTGCTTGTTTTTTGTCCACATCCTGCAACGCAATGTTGCTGCCATTTGGATTTCTTTCCCCCACAATTTTGGATGTTGTCCATCTTACTGGCCTCCTATCGATGGGATTAGAAGTAAGTGCACTGTTAATTCCTGACCCGATTACAGAAAAATTTCTAAAAGTCTCTGGAATGGGGTATTCTAAAGTACTGAAGATGTATAATGTTTCCTCTGTTGATGCCCCTTCTTTTAAGAAAATTATACTTTTTTATCTTTTCTGACTCAGCCATTTTTTGCTTGCTATTTCTGGTATTAAAGTAACAAGAGAATATTTATCCATTGCCATTTGTTGGGCACAACGCAAGAAACTTGCCCTTGCTCCTTTTGTACTAGGCACATTATAGAAAGGTTTGTTCACCTTTGTCAAAAAAATTATCTCTTATAGTTGTGGAGGTCCCTTTTGGCTTTTTCAGGTATGACTATATGCCTATTTTTTTCAATTCGATCTTCGATACAATACTGTACTTGGAGACCCTTGTCTTAGTTATGCTGAGTACTTCTTGTCTCGATACCGAGATAATACCAAATATTCTTTCGAATATTATTTCTCAATTTTCTTTTCTTCACCTCCCCGTCAAAAATCCTAAGGAATTTCAGCCCTTTCATCAATTCTAATTTTCTTCTTCTCGCCTCACTTTTCTTCAAGACGATTCAATTTTTCCTTTGTCTGAGTCTGATGTTATTCGTCGAGAAAGATTTTGGGCTAGCATTTTGACACCGCGATACATTTTGACTGGAGGTTCCATATCTGCTAGCAGATTCTGTAATTGCAGTTTCGAGAATTACTCTCCAAGCCAATGTGTAAGGCAATTTGGTCTTATTCAAGGCATCCCATTGCCTTTTACACATTCTTCATTTCATGAAATTGTGGAAAGCAGAGCCTCAATAAGGGAGGTAGATATTACTACTTCAATTCAGAACAATTATCTCCAAATGCTCATTTCTTTCAAGTTCTCTGAATTTTGAGTTTCAAGTCAAACTACACCGTCTTTTGACTCATGGTGGTCTGTTATCTTTCCAACCATATTGGTATCTTCAATGGAATCTTATCAAGTTTGGTTGTCATATCAAAATCGACAAGGTTTGCTCGATGCGTCTTTGCAAGGTAATTTCTTGTCCTTTTTCTTTTAACTGTTGTTCCTTCTTTCTTCTTATTTATCTCTAATCATCATTAACTCTTTACAGCTTTTGATATTGAGATTTCTAACGTTGTTGTTCCAATGCCTTGCGCTCCTATGAAAGAAACACAAACACAACCTATCCTAGAACCAGAGTCAAATTCTTCTTCTGATGACGACCAGACTTTGGCTGTTAGATTGAAGAAATCTCAAATACAAGCCAATTCGAAGGACAAAGGCAAATGGATCTTTGTCTATACTAAAAAGAAGAAAAGTGACTCTAAAGCCCCTACAGATAGGCTTATGAAAGATGCTTTCAACGGTCATGCTATTTTTTATTTTGAAGGAAAGAGAAAACAAGATAGAAGAAGAAAATAGAAAGAAAAAAGATGATGAGATTCGAAAGAAGTGTTTGGAGGAGTAGAAAAAGGCACAAAAAAGAGAAAGAGAAAGAAATCATTATGAAAAAGAAAGAAGAAGAGGAGAAAAGGAAAAAGAAAGAAGAGGAAAAGAGAAAAAGAGAAGAGGAATTGAAATCGAAAAAGATGGAAGAATTAGAGGCAGAAAGGAGAGAAGAAGAAAGAAGAGAGTAAAAAAATAATTACAAGAAAATGATAGACTTCGAAGGTTGAAAAGAGAAGAAAAAATAAGAAAGAAAATAGAAGAGAAGAAGAGAAGAAAAGAAAAAGAGGCGGAGAAAAAGAGAAAAGAAATTGAACGAGAAAAAGAATTTGACGAAGAAAATCTACCTTCGAGGGCTACAGCTTCTGTGTTCATATGTGGAGGCAAGAAGAACAAAGTTCTATACCCAAAGGTAAGAATTTATTTATCATTATCTTTTTAGTTTATTTCTATTAACAACCTTTAACTGAGGTTTGTTTTTGTTTCAGTCGTGTGATCCCAATTATGTTCCGTCTTTTACTACTAAAGTAGAGGACATGGAACAGACCATTATATCTTCTCCTATCGAAGTTGAGACCCATTTCGAGAAACATATTGAGTCTCCTTTAAAAATGCAAGAGGAAGTGCCTTTTGTTGCTCCGTCAACAACCGATGAGGTTTCTTCTGGTGATCGTACAGCAGAACTAAGAAGTGAACCTAGAATGGTCGTTGAAGAAGTGGTCGTTGAAGAAGAACTGGATCAATCGCATAACCTTCCACAAGTATCTATTTCAACTGAATCGATAGAAGAGTCTTCAATGGTCATCGAAGAAGAACTAGACCCATCGAATGACCTTCTACAGGCATCTGTTTCTCCTTCAGTTAGTGTTATTTCATTAAATTAAATATTGAAATATTTTTTTGCTGGCTAAGAATATCTTTTCTGTATGTGGGTTGTATATAGGTCCATGCAGCTAATCTTCACACATAAGACATTCTTGATGGCCTTCTCAGCCGTATGGATATCTTCACTGATTCCATGGCTAGTGTGTCCGATATTTTCCCTACACCTCATGTGGACTCTTCCATCGAACAAGCACTACAACATTTCCACATACTTCTTTCACTTCCTTTTGAACAATTGATATCTTTGAAATCTCAAGAGTTAACTGCCTGCATCCGCCAGTTGTCAACGGCTTCTAAGATTGTTTTCAATTCTGAACAATAAGCAAAATTTTCTTTGACAGCTTTTGAGCTTCTTTCTGGAAAAATAGCATTTGCTCGACATTATCAAGAGACAATGCAGACGCAACAAGCCTACATCGATTCCATCAAGACTGTGTTAGCATTAGTTTCTACCAATCATGGGAAGGCCCTTCAACTCAAACAAAGAGATTATCAGCTTCAAGAAGAAGAATGAAAATTGGAAGAAAGACTTCAGCAAGTCCATCTTGCAAGACATGCAGTAAAGTTAGAAAAAGAGTCATTGATTCAAGAAATAGAAAGCCTTCTTCGACAAGGAGAAAATAGTTCTATTAAAGTCCATGCTGCTTTAGATGATATAGGCCAGTCACGATTTAAATTTAAGGCCTTAACTGTTAAATGGGAACTCTCCAAAGC
This sequence comes from Heliamphora exappendiculata, assembly GCA_034768845.1. Lineage (NCBI taxonomy): Eukaryota > Viridiplantae > Streptophyta > Magnoliopsida > Ericales > Sarraceniaceae > Heliamphora > Heliamphora exappendiculata. Next base: position 3,842 of record JAOTRH010050166.1, on the reverse strand, counting down.
TTCATTTGTATGATTTTTGATATATATAAAGCTTTTGTAAAGATTAGTACAAAAACATTATGAAAAAATCTTTTGTAACTATCAACTTTTATGGAAATATTAGTGTTATTTCATTGTTTTCCACATAGTTAGATAACATTTCTTTAAAAATATTCTATTAATTGTTCTTTTATATAATTCGCCATTAAGGGATTCTAAGTGATAAACCCCTCTCGATAATACTTTTGATATTCGAAATGGGCCTTCCCAGTTTGGTGACCATTTACCATATTCGGGATCTTTTAATCCTAATGGTAATACAGTTTTTCAAGCAAAATCACCTTAAGCAAAGCTTTTATTTCTTATATTTTTATTGAAAGTCCTTTTGATTTTTTTCTTTTGGGCTTGAATATTAGTAAGAGCTCGCAATCTAGTTTCTTCAAGATCATTAAACTCTATTGTCATAGCTTCATAGTATTAATCATTAGATAGTTGATTATGGATAGCTATCCTATGTGACTGAACAGTTATTTTCAAAGATAATACAACTGCATGACCATATACTAGTTCAAATGGGGTAGTTTATGTACTATCCATTTTTAATGTTTGATAAGCCCATAAGACTTCTGAAAGCAATTCGTGCCATTTTCTGAGATTATCTTCAATAACCTTCGCTAAGGTCATTATAATTATTTTATTAGTACCTTCAGCTTGCCCATTCGCTTGGGCATAATAGGGTGTAGAATTAACAATTTTAATTCCATATTCTTGGGTAAATTCCTTTATTTCACTACCATTAAACGCAGTTCCTTGATCCACAGTAATTGATTGTGAAAGCCCAAATTGATGGACTATATGTTCTTTTATGAACTGTATTATTCTTTTCTGAGTTACATTTTTTTATAGGAACTGCTTCAGCCCACTTTGTAAAATAATCAGTAGCTACTAAAATAAAATCATGTTGTTGTGAAGATGGTGGATGGATCTGACCTATCAAATCCATTGCCCATCCTCGAAATGGCTAAGATTTTATGATTGAATGTAATGGTTAAGCTAGAACGCTTTGGATAGGTCCATGCCTCTAACATTCCGGGCATCCTTTTGCATAGGACATGCAATCTTTTTCTTATTGATGACCAATAATATTTGTATCTATTAATTAATCATCTCTTTTTTTCTCTCCCTTGATGGGATCCACAAATTCCTTCATGTACTTCAGCAATTACCTTCATGGCTTCGAATTGACTTATACACAAGAGCAATAACCTATCTGAAGATCTTCGAAATAGGTTTTTTTATAATAATATATAATTCACTGCTCGAAACTTCGTAGTTCGATTAATGCGAATTGACGAATTTTGCAAAAAATTCTTGATTTATGTTCTCCAATAACTTTCTGTTGTGTCATTTTGGAACACCTTGAAAGGTTTTTCTTTTTGTTGCAAAGATAATCATTCCCTTTTTGTATCCTTACTAACTTCTCACTTTGTCCTTTTAAAATTTTAATTCCAGAGGTTAACGGTGCCATTTCATTGGTATCGTTATTTTTTAATCTTAGAGCATGCTCAAACTGAATTTCAATAAAGTTCATTATCAAGCTTTTCACCTTCTTTAAATATTTACCTAAAATTTTGTTGTGACATTGATAATATCCTGTCACCTGTCTAATAACTAATTATGAATCTCCAATAACTTTCAAATGAGTTATTTAGAATTTCAAGGCTATTTCAAGTCATATGAGTAGCGCTTCATATTTAGCTTGATTATTCGAAAGGACTTATTCGCCATCTAATTGAAAGGCAAATTGATACATCTTGCTTGTCGATGAAACAAGAATAATACCTGCCCCTACACTTTGTTTTATTCTTGATCCATCGAACATTAATTTCTAGAAAATTTTTAGACAATTAATTTCGAATAAATTTTTTTTAACATTATGTTGGGATGATCTGTCAAAAAATTAGCTAATACTTGCCCCTACATTGCCTTTTGAGAAGCATATATAAAATTATATTCTATTAAGGCAAATATCTATTTTTCTTGTTTGCCTCTTAACATAGGCTTGGACAACATGTATTTTATAACATCTGTCAGGGCAATAACATATACTGTCGATGGTAAAAAAGATAGTATCTTAATTTTGTTGTAGAGCAATATAGAGCGAGGCATAATTTTTCAACTGAAGTATATCTGATTTTAGTATCATGTAAATTTCTACTCAAATAATAAATCGCTTGTTCATGCCCTTGTTTGTTATTTTGAAGTAATAAACTTACTATTAACTTCTCATTAGCATATATATATATAATTTAAGGGGCTAACCTGGAGTTTGTGGCATCAATACGGGTGGCTTGGTTAAATAAGCTTTCAAACTATCGAAAGCCATCTAGTGTTCCTGCTCCCATCTGAACTCAACTCCTTTTAATTTAAAAGAAATAATTTCAAAGTTTTTCCTGCTAGGTTCGATATGAACCTTCGAAAGAAATTAATTTGTCCTAAAAACCTTTGCAACTCTTTCTTAGTTGAGGGAGATTTTGTTGCTAATATTATTTTAGCCTTATTTTGATCGATCTCTATCTCTCTTTTATGCACTAGAAATCCTAAAAAATTACCTGCAGACACTCTAAAGGCATATTTTAATGGATTCATTTTTAATTGATAATGTCTCATCCTTTTGAATACCTGTCGAAGATGTTCTAAATGTATTTTTTGTTGATGAAACTTAATCATAATATTATCTATATTTACTTCCCTAATTTTTCCAATAAAATCATGGAAAATAGCATCCATTGCTCTTTGATAGATAGCTATGGTGTTATTCAAACGAATGGCATAACAATCTATTCGAAGGTTCCTAAGGCACCAGGACATCTAAATGTTGTTTTATAAGTGTCCCTTGAGGCAATGAATATTTGATTGTACCCTGTATGTCCATCCATGAAAGATAGAATTTTATTTTTAGCTACTGAATCTATTAATAAGTCAGCTATTGGCATAAGGTATTCATCTTTTGAGCTTGCTGTATTAAGATTTCGATAGTCAATACAAACCCTTAATTTTCATTCTTTTTCATTACTGAAACTAAATTAGATAACCATTCGACATATCTAGTTGTTCGAATAAATTCAGCTTTTAACAATCTCTCAATATCTTCTTTTATTAAAAGAACTACTTCATTACTCATTCTCCTCGGTGGTTGTTTATGAGGTGAGAAATTAGGTTTAATAGGTAATCGATGTTCTGCTAAATTCCTATCTAAACCTGGAATTTCTTCATATTTTCAAGCAAAACAATCTTTATAATTATGAAGAAGACTAATAAGTCTATTTTTTATTTCTGCATTTAATTCAAAACTTACACAAACAAGTCGAGGATCATTACAAGATCCTAAATTGCCCTACTCTAACTTATCTTGCACATCTATATGAACATCGTCTAACTTTATAGGTACAGTTGTAAGTTCTTCTATAGATAAACTATTACAATTATTTAGTCTATCCTCTAATACACGTTCAGCCCAATTACAACTAGAATTATCTCCTTCCAGCAATCTTCTTTTGAGAAAAAACACGTGAAGTCTTTGAAAAGTAGGCTTAATTGTTTCTTCCTCCTATGTTCTATACTTACCAACAGGCCTTTTAATTATATTAGGCCTTGGAAAATCTTGACTGGCTTCTTTGAATCCTTTCTTCATCACACGTAAAACTTGTTCTCCAGACATGTTATGGCTACCAATCATTTCGAATGATGAAGCCTCCTTAGGGTTGTACAACGGTGCTTCAACATTGTTGGCTTCAGCAGAAAATGGGTTTTTATCAGCCCAACAAATTTTCATATCCTTACCATCTTCATCATCTCTTAAA
>JAOTRH010050155.1:0-19414 GCA_034768845.1 Heliamphora exappendiculata | reverse complement strand
CGGATTGGCAGGAGTATGTAAAACATCAGAGAGTGTAATAGATGGAGATAGAGTAGCTATTCCCTGCCCTTTCACCTTCAAAGTGTCACCATTAGCAACAATCACCCCATTGTGTTCAGAGGTTAACTGATAAGAAGAAAAAGTACCTATAGAGTGGGTCATATGGGCAGAAGCACTCGAATTTATTACCCATGATCTGGGGTGGCTATACATGCAACTGGATTACCTGCAACTGTGGCTGAGGGAGTATTGGCTGTGTTCTCAATCCTCATATGGATAAACTGGTCATATTCCTCCTGAGTCATATCTATAGTCCTCCTCTCGGAAGAAGATGATGGAGTATCATACTCTGCTACTGCATTAGCTACAGATGAAGAAGGGTGCCCATGTAACTTTCAACACGAGCCCTGTAAATGTCCTTGCTCTCCACAATAATAGCAAGACCGGGTGTCACGTCCACTTCTACCTCTGCCTCGTCTGCCATCACGGCCTCTACCTCGGCCTCCATCACCACGACCCCCATCTCAACCTTTGCCTTGAAATCCTCCTCGACCTCCTCCACAAGATACACCCAGGGCTGTATGATCACCCTAGTCAGTAGCGGTAATACGAGGCTCTTCACGACTAACTGCTCTGCTCATCCTCCTGAAGACCTCAGATAAAGAGGGAATATCAGACCCAACCAAGATCTGGGAACGTGCTGAATCCAGCTGCTGGTTCACTCCAGCGAGAAAACAAACGACCAAGAACTGTATTCGCTGCTTTCTGAAGACCTCATATCGATTGGCAAAAGGTACCAACCGATCATACTCATCGGCTAAAACCTTGAACTTTGTGAAATATTCTGAGAAATGGCGCTCTCCCTGCTGTACTCTGAAGATACCTCGCATCACATCGTATAGTCTGGATAAATCATTAGTCAAGGCAAATGTCTCTTCGAATATGGTCCACACCTCATGAACAGTTGTGGCATTAGCCACCAACACCTCAACGGAAAACTCCATTGAATTCAACAATTTACTTAGTAATCGGGCATCATCATGTTTCCATCTTTTGTACTCGTCAGTTCCCTTCTCAGGAGGATCTTCGAACAAATGATCTTCATTTTTCATACCTTCAATTGTCAATAATACCTTCTTCTTTCATAACGCATATGTTTGCGGTCCAGTCAACTTAGAATCCACTAATCGTGTGGATGACGAAAACACATCCGTGATTCCTCCTTATTTATCAGGTCTCACTGGAGAATCCTCAACTCTTGTGGAACATTTCGTCGACGTCACAATAATTCAATGGCAAACCTCAAGGAATCACGAGGAAACAAACTAACAAGCAAAAGGACGCACCCACACCTTTAATCATTCATATATGGACCGCGAATCACACCGTCAACTCATCTCCATAAAATAAGAAATACTGCAGTAGCCTTTAGACCCTCAAACCGCGAATCACACAGTCGACCGGAAAAGTTGTCGGTCGCCGAAAAAGTCGCCGGAACAGTTGTCGGCCGCCGGAAAAGTCGTCGGAGCAGAAAAAGTCGCTGGAGAAGCGACAGAAGGTGAGATCGGTGCTGAGCAAGGACAATCGACGCTGGAAAGTGAGAGAACAAAGGCCGTCGGTGCTGGAAATAGGTAGAACAGGGGTCGTCGGCACCAGAGAGAGAGATAGCAGAGGTTGTCGGCGCTGGAAAGAGGGAGACATAGGGTTGTCGGTGCTGGAGGAGGCTGTCGGAGGGCTGTGAAGGGCGAAAGTGGTCGGTGGTGGTGCTTTGTTGGTCGTCGGTGGCTAGGGAAGGGTCGTCGGCGAGGACTGTGGCTAGGGTTTCGGTGGTCGGCGTGCTGTAGGAGGGAGGCTAGGGTTTCGTGGCTGGTGGCTTGGCTGCTGCGTGGCTGGTGACTGTGGCTGTGGTTAGGGTTTCGTGGCTATGGCGTGGCTGTTGCTGGAGGAGGGTGGCTGTGGCGTGGTTGGAGGCACCAGTAAGGGTTTCGTGGTTGGTGGGGTTTCGTGGAGGTTTCGTGAAGGCTAGGGTTTTACGGTGGTTCTGATACCATATTAAGAATAATGAAAAGCCGTACCCAAAAGGATAGGCCAGTACTCTTATTTATAATAAAGGTAGGCCACACTATTACATCCCTACACTCACACGCACAGAATACTAATAAAGATGCTACTAAGATACATATATATCTAACAGAACCCAACCAAATTGAATCCTTCTATGCTGAGGCGATCGATCCATTGCACAGATGACGAGGATCCTAGAATCATGGCTGATGCAGCTACTATAGTGAGAGAAGCGCTTCGGTTTGCAAAAGATGCCATGTCTAACGATGGCAAGAATGGAAATTGTGGGAAAATGAATTTAATTGTTAAGTAAAAATAGTGAATATATTTTGGAAACCTTCAACAGAAGCAAAGATGAGAGGACATCAAAATCTGATAAGGACAAAAAAGTATTCTAATAACGGTCGATATACAATACCACTATCCACGCATTATATTATATCCAATCATTTAAAAGTATATGAGCCTCATTCAGATTTTATATCCGATCTTATTTAACAAAAACAAACACATCATTTGTGGAATTCAGGGATATTATATCATATCTTTTCCTTTTATTTGTTAAACAAACAGACCCTAAGTGTGGTGAGGGTAGTTGCAATTACTTTACTTGGTGGGTGTCTCTTAATGCAACTCCTACAATTAAAAGGAATGAATGTGATAACAAAACTGAGGGCATGTCTAAGAGGAAGGAAGCACAGGAAACTGAAGGGAACACTAAGTGTGAATCTACCATTGCCCTTACTAAGAAAATGGAACACATAGAGTTTGGGCAAGGGATTATCAAATTGTTGTTTATTGGAAGCATTTTATTCACTGGACTCTTCATGTTGCTCATGTTATATGTTGTAATGCTAAAACGAGTGAAAGCCCTTAGTTTGTCATGATACTCATGGTGGTTGCTCTTATGAATCTTATATTTTTGTAACAAACCTACATGTTTTTAATGACATTATATATTGCAAGTATCATGCATTTCATCTATATTGAAACATTGTCTTCAAAAAATATTGAACATTTGTCAGCAAAAGCATTCCATTAATATTAAATGTTGTAAGAAAAACATAACAAATGGGCTTATATAAATGGTCAAAAAAACAGTTTCAGATCCTCATTGCATGCATATACTACCTGTGCAAAATGCCCACATGTACAAAAAACCATAGGTTGTTCCATTGGTCATGGACAAACATGCTGGACCATGATAGCTTGAGTTTCAGAAAACTTGCTGCGTACAAAAACTATGCCCACATGTACAAAAACCATAGCAATGCCCAATTAGAACAATGCCCAATCTCCTCTTGTTGATGGACCACCATTCCTTCTACTTGTTGCAGCTGGAATATCACTTGATTTTCCTTCCCCTTAGGTTGATCCATTGGTCATGCCAGCTTGAGTTTCAGTCACTTATGTTGTTGGGTAGCGACCTCTTGTTCTTCCACTTGTTGGTGCACCCCTCCCTCTTGCTCTGGTTGTTGCTCATGCAGACCTCTCACGAGGTTGAGATCCTTGAGTTAGTACTTCACATTGTAAAAAAAATTTGAAGAATAAAATTATATGAAGAAAAATAATGAGATAATAATAAAAAGAATGACAAGAAATACTTAAGAAAAGTACTATTTGTCCTCCTTTGCCTTTAACAGTAGTGGATCTCCCCCTCCCTCTTACTGGAGCTCTTTGACAAGTTTTCTTGTAGTTGCGAAATTGCTTACAATTGGAGCATGATATAGTGTGGAGCTTCTTCTGACTTCCACCAATAGCTATACCTGGTTATTTTCTCCTATTTTTCTTTGGTCGACCAGGTAGACGACGAAGTGGTAGAGGTCAATGGGATCCCCCATTCCAGCAAGCCACATGGACTCATCAAGGAGGAGATGAACATTGTTTTCATATGCCTTTATATACATGCTTTTGTTGAAATAGGCATGATAGTAATTCAGCAATAGCAACATGAATGCCCTAACAAATAATCGAAGTTTTAGTACCAAATGATAAATGATGTTGTATGTTAATACCAAATGACAAATGGAGAAGTATTACATCATACTTTCTGGCCATTAGACATAAAAGTCCGTGGTCTATTGTTCGGAAGCAACCCAATGTAGATAAATGACCAACTTTCTTTTGTCTCACTTTCAACAACCCCAAAAGCAATTGGAAAAATGGCATCATTCCCATCAAGTCCAACATCACATAATAAGACCCCATCATATGGGCCTTTTAGATGGCAACCATCAAATCCTATAAAAGGTTTACAACCCTTTAGGAAGCCAAGCCAATTTCCATTGCTTGAAGACAAACAAATAATTTCTTAAAAGAAGGCATGAGTTGAGAAGGTTGACTATCAAGTCAATTTTTGTCACTTTCGTGTTGTAGAAATCCTAACAATTTTGATTCTTCGTTTGCTTCGTCTGAGTCAAACAACACATCAATGTGCAAATAAATGAAGAGCTTATGAGAGAAACGAGCTATGGAGATCTCTGTCGAGTCAAAGAAGAAATTGACGAGGATGAGCTATGGTGAGAGAAAAACCACAAGGACAGAGCTTTTGAGAGAAACGATCAAAGATATCGATCTCATTTCAGAATACCCCATGGGCACTCTTGTCATTTGAACTGCTCATCGTTTCTCATGCATAAAAAAATGATAACCCTAAGGATGAGAATGCCCCTCGTCATCTTTTTCCGTTTAGTCAACTAACACTAACTCATGGATGGACCAAACTATTACATAAAATAATAAAGTAATAGAGTGCAGTGGTATTTTAGAGAGTAAAAAGGGTGTCAATGTTATTACTTTTAAATACAAAGAGTGTAGATATAATTTACTCTAAAAAAAATGTTACGTTACAAACATGCATCATTTTTCTACAAGTTGTTGAATGTTTTTGTGGTACACATTGAAGCCAGAGATCCATGGACCAGATGAAGTTTAACCATACGAGGTTCAACCTTCAACTCTGGTCCAATCAAAAGGTGTAAGTCTTCTTTTGCACTACTGCTACCGACAATGTAAGTTTCATTCTTTCTCAGTCATTAATATTCGACAGTTGATCCGAATCAAAATGTTTGTGTAGGGGGACTGTCAGAAAAAGTGTTAATGTACTGATGTTCTTGTTATATCTCTTGCTTTTATTTCTTATATATATAGATAATGAGTAATGTCTTTTAGAGATCAATTTAAGGTTGTAATGTACAATCCAACCACCATGTATTTACAATGCATTCCAATCCACATGAAAAATTATGTGTGAGTGAACCACCAGTGCCAAAATATATATTATTATGTTGGGCATAAAGATGATGCTAACCACACCAATATTTGGGAGTTCCTAAATACACCCACTGAATGCGAAAGACACTATAATGCAATACATAAATACTTATACATAGGAGTATGTTTAGCAATTGGTGAAACAGAGAGATGCAGCAAAGCCAAAAACCCCAAACGATACTGAAGCTAACCTTTGGGGAGAACCCAACAAAGAAGAAATTTAAAAACGAATAAAGAAGAGCTCAAATAGGAGCTCTCGGTTTACACCCAAACTCCAATTGACTATATTAACAAGAGTCATTACTTGGGCAGTTTTAAGACTTCCGAAATTCATATGGCTGAAATATTCTTGGTCTTAGATAACTTCGAGGACAAACAAAACTTTGTTTTGCGTCCATCTTTGACCATGAATACCCTCCAATCTCTGCCCGGACAGGAAAGATAAAGTTTCAGAAAACAATCCAGAATCTGTCTCAAAATTGCATTGGAAATGGATGAATCAGATTCATTTGGATGTTTGGGGTCCAAATACCCAAGTGAATATGATTGGTCTCTAAACACGCAGGTGTATTTGATCTTATCCACTTAAAATGCTAAAGCAAGTTTTGAAATAATTTTCTAAATGTATAGTATTGTTGCCATCCAAATATACTCGATAGAGACAAAGGCTATGTTTGACAACAGATGTAGGTTGGGTGGGATTCAAAACGAGATGGGATTAATATAAAGATTTTGAATGATTGATTTATAATTAATGAGATGGGACTAGTATTAACATGGTTGGTTTGCATGGGATTATATAATGGTATCAACTAAACCGTGTTTGTTTTGCCCTTGTGAAATAGGATTAAGTTTATACATTTCTAAAAATATCCCTGCATAAAATGTTAACAACCAAACTACTACTTAATGATACTTTCCTCAAAATCATGGGCGGTCCTTTCTCAAGAATCCCATTGGGCTGAAAAGACAGACTTGTTTTGAAATATTTGCATGTGGAGGGCAACCTTGCTAGCGTTAGCAACACCGCCTATCAAATCATTGACCTGTTTTAAGGTAAAGGAATTGACCGTCCCAACAAATGGTCGCGGGGGTCACCATTGGGTTCTCTCACTATGATTATGGAAGCTGTGGGTGAATTAATAGAGGAAGCCCACCGTTGCCGTTTTCAAACGGCCACTAGCATGTTCTTCTAGAACCTGCTCAAGGGACTGGGTAGGGACAGGTGGCTTTGGACTAGGCACTCATGGCGGATCGAAGAATGAAGCCGATCGTGGAGCTCTACGAGATAAATCAAACGAGATTCTTTGAGACATTTTCTTGAGCAAAAGGGAGGGTAAAAGTGCCATTACGTTATGATGCCATTTGAATTGGATTAGCAAGAAAGTCTAGTAATGGATATTGACAATTTGTGGGATTGACTAAACACCGAATTAGTAGTCTGATCCTATTTTTGCAAACAAACATAATATTAGTTGCTCCACTAGATCCATAAGCCTATTCAACCATCTATAATAGACTAATAGTTATCAAACGTGCCTGGTAAGGTGACACAGAAGGGAGAATTAGCAGGGTTGAAAGCCTAGTTGCACATGACTGAGTCGGGAGTTGGGTTGATTTTGCTATTCTTTTCTATTAAAAAGGAGTAAGTTGTCTGCCCAAGTGACCTTCTTCAAACTCTTCTCTAAAGCAAGTAAAAAGCAGCGAACAAACCATTATTCGTAAATGGAGCTTAAAGTATATAATTAAAAATTAAAATTAAAATAAAAAAATTGAATTAATCATATAACTGAACTTGAAATCATCATAACTAAAACGAAGGGTAAAATAATTAAAAATCAAAGTTGAAATAACTATCCAAGCGTACAGCATAACTAGTTGTAAATGAAGAACATAAAATGATCGTAACTTAAAGCCAAAACCAAAACCAAAACCAAAACCAAAACCAAAATTAACACAACCAAAAGCGTGCCCACCATAGAATGTACTACATATATACATGATTTTCATATATGTATACAAGTTTCCCCTGTTGGTATCTTGTATGCTTTTTTATTCTTGCTCTAGTTGAATTTACAATGGATGATCATACAGGTTGAGCCAGCAACCAAGCACCACCACAAAGCCTAGCAGCGCTGCATCAATAACCACCAATCTTCTCCAGCTCACGACCAGCTCTCTGGTTGCGCAGCCGCCAGTCTCAGCTCACAAAATCAAGGCGCAGGCGGGGGCAACCGTCATTTCCACCAAGACAGAGAGAGTTGCAACCAAAGTATCGCTGCATCCCCATGATTAATTTCGGCTAAACGACAGCGGCACCACCTCCATCATGAAAATTTTGAGCTGGAACCGGCGGCGGAACAACCAGAGTCGCCGCCGTCCTAGGAGCTAAACTGGTGGCGCAACACTGACTCCATCACCCCGAAGAATGAGGGCAGGACTAAACACATCAATATCCCCACTGCTGCTGCTATGGACCCAATAGCAAGGCGGCGAGAGCATCGCGCGATCTTGGGATGTCTCTTGCGTAGAGAGATTGTTATGAAGGCGCCGGTGAAAGCGAAGTTGAGAGATAAGAGGAAGGCATGAAAGAAAGGAGCTGGTTTGCCGTCGAAGATGGTCGGAACTTGGTGACCCCCTGTTTCCTCGTACGGAAGTCGTAGAACTCCAAAAGCGGCCACAAACGCCACGCCAAAAATGATCTCCTCTATCGGAGTTTTATAATCCATAGATGGGAGGTGATGAGTGGCCAGAGAATCGAGGTGGTCGGAGGCCAGTTCTTTCGTTAGAAATCCGCCGGAGAGTCTCGATCGGGGGGTATGACGGTGTTGGTAGTGGTGGTGGTGGAAGGAATTAAAGTGGCGGCGTGGCGATAAGCTTTAGATTGGGCAAATGATATTTACAGGGTGTAGAAGGCATGTACATCACACTCCCTCCCTTCCGTGCCCTTACTATCATTTAGAGATGACGGATTGTTCTCCTGATCCTTTTCGAACCAAATAATCAAAACTTGAACATCCAACTGATTCAGTAAATGCCTTGAATATCAGCAGAAATCAGATTAATTCAACTCGTTGAATACTCTTTTTTCTTATATGAGTTTAAATATTTCATTTAAGATTAATTTGCAACAGCTGAAAAAGTTTTTTTTTGACAACTTGAAGCAGTTTAAGTGTATGCAAAATGTGATTAAAGGACAAGTAGAACTTTAAGCATTTGTTCTTTCCAACCAGCCAGGCATGTGTTACTTGCCTGAAAATTCACAATTATTTATCATGAAAGCATGAAACTATCAATCAAACCTTAGCTTGTCGTGGGTAGACCAAAAGGCTTTAAAATTGGAGCAGTGAGCAGGCCAGTAATCGGGTCAGGTCGTGAGCATATGACTCTTGGGTGGCTCGCACTCGTCAAACCTATTGAGCCCATGAAAGCCAACTCGGCCACTTGTCTATACCATGGAACCAAAATTCGAACCTCAGGGTCAATAGAATCCTTCAATTACCAAAGCTCACTTGGAATTCAAATGATTAAGGTCCCGATTGGCAACTAGCTTAAAGTTATTTATTTATTTTTGCTAAAAAAACTAAATTTAGTTTAAAATAAGTTCTTTGGTAATTTAGCTTTTAAGTTAGCTTTTTTAAAATTGATTATTTGTGTAAAAAGTTATTTTTTTTACTTTTTGTTTAAAGTGAACAATTTTATCATTCTATATATTTGATATTATAAATTATATATAATTGATAGTAGTAGTAGTAAATAAATTATGAATAATAAGTATTATTATATTTTAAAAGTGATAGAAGATTCAATGGAATATTACGGGAGTTTGTCTTTTAATTTGACTTTTTAACTTTTTTATTCTTTTACCAAACGAGCAATCTTAATTTTTTGGCATTTGCCAAAAAAAAAAAAACTAAAGTTAGCTACACAAGTGAAAACTAGGGTCATAATATAATAGAATTACCACTTGGTTAAGAAAGCACATCCTCAAAATTTGGATCCGACCTAGTCCCATCATCACTAAAGAGTGTAATTTGGGAGCTATGGTACAAGGTGAAAATGGGTTAAGCTCTCCTATAGTCCAACTATAAGATCGACCTCAACTTATTACCCGTTAGCTTAAAAGTTAAGTTAAAAATAAACTACAAATAAATAACAATATATAGAAAGTAATAAATAAATTAATTAGTATTTAAGAAACAAAGCTACATTAGAAACTACCACGAATGTTATGTCCAAAAATAGATTAAGAGATTATTTTTTGGTGGCTGCCATGGCTGATTTTTCTATTCACTCTCACTCTCTCTTTGTCAAGAGAGAAAATAATTAGAAGAGAAAGACTAAAAGGAAACTTCAGCCATAAAAAAAATATGAAGCAATGAGCTACTGTTCCATCATTTGAGCCCTAGATTGCAGAGATTGCAGTCATTGGGGGTTCAGAGACGGGTGAGGAGAGAAACAGATCTGGTATGCCCCAAACTTTAATTTGAGCTGTTTTGTTCTTCTACATATGGGAAAGAAATTCTCTAAAAAATTGAAAAGTTTATCCAAGAGAATCTCTTTACGAGATTTTCATGTTCAGGTAGCTGAGAAAACATGAGATATTCGTCGCTTCACTCGTTTTTGAGGTTCTCCAAAATCCCAATCAAATGGGAATTTTAATATCTCATTGCTTAAACCAAATTCCACCCATCCTTTCAGAAAAAGTAGGACTCCAACATGTCTTAGCGAGTTAGATGCAGATGAGATTGAACATATTTGTATTTGTCTTGATAATTGCTCATGTGAAAAGCTTATCTCCCCACAAGTAGAAACAGCTGTAGAGAAATTCAATATTTGGAATACTCTAATTAAAATTTTGATGAATGTTGAAGAATGGCCAATTTTAATTTCTAACAACAAAACTTCTATTGGTGAGTTACTAGTGGGCAATTCATTGGGGACAGAAAACTCTTTTATTTTTTCTTCTAAGCTTTCACCTTATAACCAAGTGAGACATTCACATACTAGGTCTTGATGTTATTGAAGTAATGGTAGATAATATTGCTATTGAGAAGGATATGGGGAAGACTTGAATGATATGGATGTTAAGATAGCTCAACCACAAATAGAGCCTATCAAGAATGAAGCAAATGAGTATAGTGGGTAAGGGGACTATATTCTCCTCTTGGACATCTATGGTTTGTGAAAAATGATCAATTGTTAAATCAAAATATAAAATAAAAAAGTATGATGTTGACCTAATGGAAGAATTGTATGCTATTTATTTAGCTATCTCCAAGCTTGTGTTTTCTCATTGGGATCATTCTTTGATTAGCTATTTTTTTTGAGAATATGATCTCTTTTCATTATGTTAAAGCATGAGCAATAAGAATATAAAAAGATACAAGAAAAAATGTGGTATCAATTGAAAATGGATATTTTATTTTGAAATTTAAAAACAATGAAGCGCTTGATGAGATTTTTTAGAGTGGCCTATATTATTGCGGGAAAAGATATGTTGTTTTGCAAAAATAGGAATCGGGAATGTCTCTCTCCAAAAGTGATTTTTCAAGTGTACTATTATGGATTAATTTATATAATGTGCCTTTTGAATTGTGAGCAGAGGAAGAGTTGAGATATTTGGCAAGTATTAATATTGGCAAGTCTTTGTATATAGATGAACCAATTTATTCTCAGAGTAAGCTAACTTTTGCATAGATTAGCATTGAAGTATAAGCCAACAAAGAGATTCCAAAATCATTTTTCATTAGTTTAGGATATGAACAACCCTATGTCATTCGGATTGAAATCTCTTGGGTTCCTAAAAAATGTTCTAAATGTGATATATTTAGCCATACTCCTAAGAATTGTTTAAATGCACAAGAAAACGTGAAAAAATAAGTTTTAAGGAGAAAAAAAGAGAATGTCAACAAGAACGCTAATGATGATTGGGTCAATGTGAATAAAATGAAAGAAAATGTTAATTAAGCTTCTCAAGTGGGAGTTGCTCAACTTCCTAAGAAGCATGTTGAGGTTTCCACTTTTTATACTCTAAAATGCTCAAATGCCTTTGATATCTTTTCTGAAGTAGTAAATAATTTTGAGGATGAGCAAAATACTAAAGAAATTATTCATGTAACTCCTTTTCCAAAGGAGTCCATTTTGGAGTCTCATTCCTGTAAGATTAAATCAAAAATAAAAATAAATCAAATTTAATCTCTACGGATGAGAACAAGAGTAAGCTAGATAAAACTATTAAAAACCTCTCGACTGCTCGAAAAAAAAATCTTTGGTAATGTTGAATGGGATTTTTAATTTTGGTGTGTTGATATCTTGTGTTTTTTGTTATATCTCTTTTGAGACGTGTGAGCTATTATGCTTATTTATTTGTTTTTTTTTTTATCCTCTTAGACTGTGAGAGTTTTTTATACCTAGAATGTGTTTCTGATATTCATTGTAATATTTTTTTTTGGCATACTAATAATTTACTTACCCAAAAAAAAAAAGATTAAGAGCCATGTTACATGGACTTTTTCAAATAAATCAAGTACCGAAATATAACATTTTGACACCTAGACAAGGGTGTGAAATATTTGTCTGTTTATCTGGCATTTATTGTGTTGTTGTGTCTTTTCTCACATTCTATATAATATAGAACACCATTTTATTCCACAAAATTGATTAAAATTTAAAATATAGGCACCAATTTTTCTTACTTCGCATACCTCTCAACTAGAGGTTCAAGGAGTTCAAACCCTAGATACACATTGGCTCCAACACCTACAGAGTCGATATTAAGGCCGGAGTTGCCAACAAAGCTTTTTGGTTTTAGCTAGAAACAAAAGCCATCTTCGTCGGTTTTGGTAAAAAAGTAAAAAATTAAAAAAATTAAAAAATTCAAATAAAAAACACCAATTTCTAGGGCACCTTATCCAAACTCCTATTCAATTCAAAAATACAATAATACTTCTACTTAATAATTTGTTTATTACCAATGCAAACTATATATATCATTATTGTTGTTAGAGTGTCAATATTATTTTTTATTTTTATCTGATATTTTGAAGGATATTCTTGTAATTGTGTTTGACCTTATAATATTACAAGTGAAGGAGGGTGAATTAACTCTATATATAATCATTTTTGTAGTTATAGTGTTAACAACAATATTTTTTATATTTATCTCATATTTTCGGGATATTCTTGTGATTGTCTTTAACCTTACAGTATTACAAGTGAAGGAGGGTGAGTTAGCTCTAGAACTTCTCTATACCTTTTTTTTTTTTCATCCTGCAAATCCTAAATATATATTTTATAATTTAACTTAGTATTAAAGCAATTCGATCCAAACCTCACTACAAGCAAAAATATTTTTCATGAAAAAATTTAGCAATAATTTTTTTTCTACTCTAAAAAGGACCTTTGACTAGAAAATTCTAATTTCATTATTAATGCATATCCTTTTTGTGACTAATTTTACTTTTTTTCTCGCAATTGGTACTCAATTATTGGTAACAAAAATATTTTGTTACAATAAGTATCTATTTTGTGATGAGTTGTATTTTCCCTCGTAAAAAGGCTTCTATTCATTGGTGAGGATAATATTCGTCGCAATATACTTCTTTTGCACGAGTTTTATTTTCATTACGAAATAGTCCTTAATTACAATATTTTTTCACAAATTTGTCTTTTTTTGTGACGATTATAAATTCTTCTCAGAAAAAATAATTCTATTATTGATGATGATAATATTTTGTCGTTAAAACACTGATATTATAATAAAAACAAACATTGATATTCGTTTTCATGTAATGTGTAAAAAAATCTAAACCCTTTTCATAGTAGATTTTAGAAAAAAAAAATCCTTCAAAAAATTCAATTTACATTTTTAGAACTTTGGTTTTAGTATTAAAAATATTTTTTAAAAATTATTTTTAATCTTGCGTACTTAATTGTTATAAAAGCCGCACATTTATTTTGAACATTTCTGAGTTAAAGAATTATATCAATTAATGATTTCAAAAAAAAAATCTTAAGAAATTTCTCAAAAATATAAATTGAACGCATTCTCTTTTTGCACGACACATCGAATTTGAGGTCATTAAATTTATTTTTTCTCTCAAGATTTATCATAAATAAAACGCTATCATTTGTTTCTAAAACAATTGTTTTTCCTAAATACTAGAGACAGACCAAAGAAATGTTACTCTGAACACTTGAATTAAGGTGGCATAGATGAATGCAAATGGTTTTATGAACCCAATATTGGGGAGGAGCGTGTAGTGCATATGCATGGGGACTTAAAAATAGAAATTTTTTAAATTAGTGTAAAGTTGTAAAAAAAGATATTAGAATAGTGAAACTTTTATAACATGGAAAATTTAATATTGTAAAGTTTTTATTAATTTGATATATTTTTATCCTATTTTCTATTGAATTAATTTTTTCAAACAAAATGACATTTTACTAATTTTGTGTTTAAAGGAGTATAAATAGGCTTTAATCATCAAAATTCTAAAGATTGTATCTAATAATTATACAAAACCGTTTTGAGTCGCAAAGAAATCAAGCATATCGAATGATCTCATCAATATTGAAGAAATTAAAAAGAAAAAAATAACTGTATATTTTTTGTCTGTCGAAACTGTATAATATATGGCCTATTTATAAGCGAATAGGGATAAACAATAAAGAAAATCAAATCAAAATAAAATCAATCTAATCAATCTAATATTCTAATCCATCTAAAAATCAATCCTAAGTTCCTAATGAGACAAATCAAGATTTCTCTCTTTTATTGTTGTCTCTTGAGTGATAGGATCAATCACACAAACCAATGAGCTTTAAATTAAAACAATAAAAAGTTTCTTTGAGAGTGGATTTTAAATGATAAACATAATTAATATTTTTAATAATTACAGAGTAACGTAGCGGTGCAATGGAAGCGTGGGGAGCTTTTAACCTATCCAAACTTGAATGCGTATTAGAGAGTTCCTTCCCTAATAATATGTGAAAAAATAATATCCTCACAATTTGTATTCATTTTGCGAGGATTTGTTTTTGTCGCCTAATTATTTCATGTAAAATGTATTTTAATTTATTTTGTGACGATTTTATTGTCTTTAATGACAAATGTTATCGCAAATGCCAAATATTTAGTGTGGAATATAAATTTTCGTCACAAAATGTCAAATTTTTAGCGAGAAAATAAGTTTCTGTCACAAGGTACTTTCTGCGACAATCCTATGGAGACGCAAATGACAATAACTTATTTTCGTCTTTAATTGTATTGACGAGGAAATAAATACATTTTAAGAAAAGTTAATTTGTCATAAATGACCCAATTTGTTGTAGTGCATAAAATGAGGCGTAGTAATTTGGAACGTATCGTGAAATAAATGCAATGTGCTGATGTCACGGACTCATGTGCCCAGCAATTACATGGGTTGATTCGTCTCAAGTTCTTGGTAATTATGGTGATTTTTGTACAATTTTTTGAAGCCGTTGAGGCGCCTTTCGAATTTTTGAAACTTAATTATTTTTTGAAAATGGTCGTTAACATACAGGGTCGGCCGAATCGACCCGCGTAATTAGTACTTAGGTTTTCCCACTGGCTATGCCCAATAAGCTTTTTCCTGATGGCGAGTCGAGCTTGAACTTAAATAGGTAAGCCCAAGTCGTACTCAACGGGCTTAGTCAGGGTGAGCCACTGGGCCAAGAAAGCACACTCAGCCAAGCAACCCTAAGTCCCAACGGATAGAAATCACAATTTGTTTGATCGTTTAAAAAAAATTATATTTACCATTGATTTATTTATATACAAGTGTAACATATTTATATAATTACATATATCAAATTAATTTTTTTTTATATATAAATAACAAATTCGACAAACTCTATATAATAGACAAATCCAATTAAAAAAATATATTTAAAGATAATATTTATTAAAAAAAACTAGCATTAATTGAATACACCGCATGTTCACAACACATTACCTCAAGGTCAGGAATTTAGGAGTCAAGTCAAGAGGAAACATGAATTCTAAATTTTGAGTTGACAACTCATGTCATGAATTGACAACTCACTAAAAACTAAAGTCATAGGTTCAGGTCTAGGCCATTAGGCATTCAGGTTATGTCCACATCAAAGTGTTGAGGCCCGAGAGTCTTTACTTTGCTAGGATCTTCTTCTTCTTTTTTTTTTTTTTTTGAAGATAGTTATGATGGTCTTTACTCTGCAGTCTGCTCTTAGTTATGAACTGCCGGGTAGGTTGGGTTTTAATCTCTATACCGAGGCTTGACCTAAACACTTTTTGAGCGGGCTCGGCCCACCCAAGCATCGGGCTTGAGCCGAGCTTTAACCCAATGGGCCGGGCGAGCTTAAGCCGGATAACAAGCTAACGGGCTAAATGATGACACTCATAGCCAATCGAACCTATTTTAGTTATTTTTGATGGTCGAATCCCATCCTGTAGATGCAAAAAATTTTGTTTTGGTCAAATTTGTGCTTGATTTGGTGATTGTGGAACTTTCTACATGAATCTTGGCTTCATCCTGATTCGGCAATCACTGTTTTGGTTCACCAGTTTGTTGGGAGGATTGATTTTCTTTTGGAATCCTATTGCCACCGAATCCCCCTGGGAATTTATAAGCCTATTGCTTAATGCCCAAGCCAAACAAGAATTATAATTTGATAGGTTTCCTAACAAATTAAGTAATTCTAAGAGAATAAGGGTTCTGAAAACCCACCCGACAACTAACTCCTTTCTGTTTTTTCTTTTTCTTTTTTCTAATAAATTTTTAGTCCTAATTTAATTGTATCACCTCAAATGAGATAGACACTAACACAGTTTGTTGTTTTTCCTCATCAGATCTTCGGCGACCTGTTTGTTTTGAGTGACTTGGGTTGGCCTTGTTTGGGTTTTCGATTATGGTTCATTTTTTGGTGTTTGAGTACTCAGTGTTCTTTGTTTAGTTTCGATCTGCTTTTGGTCTAATTGGGTTGAGTTGATCTAGATGGGACTAAGGTATTTGACCTCAAAAATGATAATTTGTCAAGATGTGACTTTTAATTGATAGAATAATCTCAATTATTTAGCTTGTGCACACGCTTTTATTTGCGAGAATGGTCTCGCCAAAATGGTCTGGGCCACTCTGTTATAAAACTCAAAAATCTTGGGCTGGGCCAACTACTTTTTGAAAAATCTTGATATTAATTTGGTCCCAACTCTATCCATGTTTGGACTGAAAAAAGGTTAGCTTATTAGGTTAGTCCACCACTATGAATTTGAGCTTAATAACTAAAACTTGGGCTACGTCCTTTAATCTAAATTTGTTTTTTCATTTGTTCCTTCTTCGATCTTGTGCTTGATTTGAAAAGGCTAACTTGAAACTTTTAATTATGTCCGCATGAAACTCTTTCATCTTGAGGCTTAGGTTTAGGGCTAGGATTTTAGGTCATAATGGTTTTGATCCAAAACCTTTTAGCTCACCCAAGTTTTAACTTATGTACATTTGTTTTTTGAATTGTAGAGTTTGAGACATAAACATTAGCGTTTAGATGCTAGCAATGTACTTATTCTGATTTGAAGGTTATCAAGGATTTTGTTTCATGATATTAAAAATAGAAATTTCGGCCAAAGGTCAAAAAAAAATATTTTAACGTGCAAAGTTCAATTACGTGATTTTTTTCAAAAATACCATACAAACATATCAAACAGATAAATTTATCTGTTTGATATTCATCTATTTAATATGCAAACATATAAATTTATCTGTTTGCA
This sequence comes from Heliamphora exappendiculata, assembly GCA_034768845.1. Taxonomy (NCBI): domain Eukaryota; kingdom Viridiplantae; phylum Streptophyta; class Magnoliopsida; order Ericales; family Sarraceniaceae; genus Heliamphora; species Heliamphora exappendiculata. The sequence continues at coordinate 2,310 of JAOTRH010050155.1, read as the reverse complement.
TATTTATGCATAGCAGATAAATTTATCTGTCTGCATATCACCACAGATAATGTAAACAGATAAATTTATCTATATTTTTTATACATGTTTTGAAAAGGTACAGATAAATTTATCTGTATTCTTTATACGTGATTTCAATAAGGCAAATAAATTTATCTGTGTTCTTTACACGTGCTTTCAATAAAGATATATAAATTTATCTATATTCTTTATACATATTTTAAAAATGTGCAGATAAATTTATCTGTTATTTTTGTCTTTAAAAGATTTTGTGTGTTCAAACTTTTATGAGAATGGACTTTACTTGTTAAAAAATTTTATACTTGATGAAAGATAGTAAACAACTTATAAATTAGACTAATCACCAATTTTGCGTTCAAAATTTGAGTCTTTACACCTACTTCACAACATACCATATATACCAGTTGGATTAATGCTAAAAAAGATTTACTATAGACAAAAAAATTTGTATAAAAGAAGCTATTTCAATCGCACATTTAAATTATATAAAATTAAGAGCTAATTATTATAGAGTTTCATTTTTAATCTTGTTTAGGGATAATTTTCTCCACTTTTTGACTATTCTAATAAATTACACTTCGATTAGGGATACAATTATTTAAAATATCAATAGTTTTTATAAATAGTATTTTATAGGATGGTTAAAAAGTAAATAAGATTTATCTCTAAATAAGCACTAAAAATAACATCCCCAATTAATCATCCCAATGTTAAATACCACATATTATTGTTGATTTATTGCCATTATACAAAATAACAATTTTTACTGACTTCTTTTACTCATATGAGTTGCCCACTCTATATATCATAATATTTGAGCATGTCTCATTGCAAATATTAAAGGTTTATTGCTAGATGTGTCACATTTATGGGTAAGAAAAATTTGTAAATGTGTAATTGGTATTACATTTTCATACACCACCATTTGGACCATTGAATAGTTTTAACTCATCTCAATGGGCTTACCATAAATTTTTAAGTGCCTTTCCATTAGAAGCATAAGTTTGTAATTGGTTGTCATAGTCAGCTTTCTTCAATTTCTTCATCTATCCTAATTAAAAGTCTTTCTTATTTAACCAAAGAGTAATGCTCTTTAGGCCTATAAAACAGTCACACTTAACATGTTAGTATAGTTGAAATTACTTGAAATTCTATTGTTAAAGGAATACATAAATAATTTCAACTATAACCAAAAGTCTCCTAATCAGTTGGTGCCATATTAACTGATACCAATTAATGTTTGAGTTATTTAGATCACAAGTTGATGAATTTGTAGCTTTTGTGTCATAAATGGAGCTGGAGCAATTTCTAAACAAACTGTGGCTTCTACTCAGTCCCAAAATCACTGATTTTCCTTAAAAAAAAATGAGTTCTTTGCTTGAAAATTTTGAGTTTACATATGTTCTGTTATACACATAAATTGAACAAAATCAAGACTCAAAAGCAGTGGCAGAATCACAAATTTAATTCAGATGGGTAGTAATATTTTTGTGTTAATTACTTAGGGGTTCTATTTTTGGAGCTTCTTTAGTATTAACTATGAAGCCCAATTGATTAGTTTGATTATTGCTTCAAGCCCTTAGTTTAAATTTTATTTATTGACATGAACTCTTTTATTCCTTTTTAATTAGAATTATACATACATATATATATATATATATATACCTTTTCGTTTTACAGATTGGTTATTAATTCCCACATATACTGTGATTATATATATATTATTATCGACAATTGTTTAAATGTAAAGATGATATTTTTGTTATATTCAAGTTTGCGGGTTCAATTTCTCAATTTTTTTTAAATGAAAATTTTCATCTTTTCTCATTGAATATAATTAGAAATATTGTACCTTCTTAACTAATCAATGAAAAATTTCACTTTCTCTGTTGTGATTTGTCTAATTTTTAAACATTGACAAGTTTTAAAAAAAATGTGAATTTTGAAGCTCTCATTTTGGAAATGAGAAATGATAAATTCTCATTTTTTTCATTAAATATAGTGAGATTTTCTCAAACTAATTAATGTATAAAATGAGATAAAACCATAATATACTAAAAAAATCTTATTTTATTTGATTCTCTATAAATTGTGATTTGTCTAGTATTTTTATATATTTATTAGTTTCAAAAATAAAATTTTCTCGTTTTCTAATTTTCATATTCAACAAGGATCATGTTAATTTTATAGATCTTGATGAGCATATTTTCAAAACATAAATGCTATTAAAAATAAGTGTAACAGCCTGTGACCCCGGACCCCTAGCACCCTGAGACCCCAGACACCTAA
>JAOTRH010050154.1:0-52541 GCA_034768845.1 Heliamphora exappendiculata | reverse complement strand
GAGGGAGAGAGAGAGAGAGAGAAATAATAAATAAATAAAACAAAATCAATAAAACAAAAAAATACCCTTTCGATCTAAAACAATAAAATCCTGTTGTCTCAGATAACATGATGAACTCACACGACTGAAAATCATCTCAACACAGTGGTTTTTCACCTTCCTAACAAAATTCTTAGAAAGAACTACTTTAGAGGGAAATGATACCAAGTACTTGGATCTTCTCTAGGTATTTGGATAAGATCCCCTTGCACAGCCAAGCAAGATTCCTTTTCTTTTTTATTCTTTCCTTTGGGTGAGGACAAAACATGTTCATACCAATCATTGTCATAATTTTTCCGCAGAAAAAAAGAACTAGAGAATAAGGCATCAATTATTTGCAGTTCCTTCAAGACTTCTTTTACTACGCTCCAGCATGTGCAAATTATAGGTGTATCTAATAATAATGAAAGGACTCTGTGCTTTCTTTTAGTTCTTACTGAACTTCTACAAGAATGTTGTCAATGGTGAAATGAAACTAGAGAAAGAGGTCATCCATTGCCAGATAAGAGTGTTACCGAGTGGCCAAAACTCACTCAAAGCTCACCGTATTCACATCAAAAATTATCAAATCATGCTTGCCATTCATATTTCATGGGCTAGTAAAAAATTTGAAGGAATTTCAGGGGGATCAGATACAGCCCCTTAGAGCTTCATCCCTCCAAATTACTTCCCATCTCCCACTCCACTTCCTCCAATAGTTGCTAGGATCTTGTCAATGCAGGTCCTCCACAAATGATCTAGACAAGAGTAGCAAATCTAAAACCATCCATGACCATCCCCAACAAATTTGACAGCTGGACATACATACGCACACAATGTGTGTGCACGCTTCCGCATGTCCATCTAATGCTGATACATCCGTGCGTGCATATGTACACTTGTTTGTGTGTGTGTGTGTGTGTGTGAGAGAGAGAGAGAGAGAGAGAGAGAGAGAGAGAGAGAGAGCAATCATTCACATAGAATTTATAAGTTTCAGACAACGTATCACAGAAGAGTACCCTTTTTACACACATTCAGTTCCAGCATTTAGCAATGCCAGAAGACAAAAAAATAAAAAATAAAGGAAGCACTTATACATAAATTATTATCAAGGTATACCTTATCAACTTTGTTTCCAACAAGCATCTTGATACAATCTTGATTAGTTGAGTAGAGGTCAATCTCCTTTGCCCATACCTCAGAAAGATTCGTAAATGTTTCTCGTCGTGTTACGTCATAAGCTGTTGCGGATAGGAACACCAAAATCAATATTAAACTGAAGAAAATAGTGAATTACATACTAGGCATAATTTTAGTGAAATAAAAATGAAATTCATGCCAAGCATGACAGAGGTTTCTTCTCATAACCCATTAATTCTTAATCATAGTTCCCCAAAGATGTTTCCGACAACTCAATAGGTCCAAATTCACATAGTGCTGTTGTGTATAAAATTTTGAAAGTACTTCCACAAAAATAACAGACAAAAACACACACAATCAAATGTCCTTCAAAAATCAGGGAAAGCAATGCACGTGTAGAAATAGCTATCTCTAGAAGCCAAGAGGATAAGGTACCATAGTTATCCGAAATTAAATAGAAACGAGCACCACTCAAAGTGCAGGAACATGGAATGTTTACTTACAAAAAGGCAGTTTCAACCAATAATTAGCATACATTACACTATGAAAACCACTAATGGCCATAACAATGAGAATACATATGATGAGAGGATTAGACATCACCTTCTTCAACCATCAGATTTCAGCAAAGAAACAGAAGTACTTCTAAGAAGGTAGCGTGTTTGTGTCAGACACGTGCCCGACACCGACACAAGGGGGCACTCCTTGACACATGTCAAACACTTGTACAAACATGCCCCCTTTTCTTCATTTTTTAGAACTGAAAATCTTAAGGTACTTGAGAGCACGCATGTACATCACGTAAATACACATAAAACATGTTACAAGTTTGACAAAAATAACAGCCTTTCAATGATAAATAAAAACAACGTATATTTATATTTATTGATCACATTTTTAGATGTTTTACATTTAGAAACTTTAGATCTCAGAACTTCTTATTGTTTATGGAAATAAAATCCTAAATAGATATTTTACACTTATTTTCTATCATGTAGAGGGAAAATGATTTGTTTTAGTTTGATCCAATAAAATATGTTTATTTATCAATGCGTCCATTGCGTGTCATGTCTTAATTTTTTTTGAAAATGTAGTGTCAGTGTGTCACTGTTGTACTGCATAAGTGATTTAAATAGGTCTGATCTAGCCAGCTTACTTGCGTTGCTTTTTTAAGTTACAGCCAAAGTTATCAATTCCGTACCGTACCGGTCCGCATCGGCCTGTACATACCGTTTCTAAGCTATTCCAGTACACACAGAGCTATGTTCCGTCTCGCTTGAAATACCAGGTGATACAGGCGTGTATCGGAAATACCGGCTCATACCGGGGCGGTATACAAGATTTTCGTATTTTGGGCGGTACGACCAGGGAAAACTCAAGACGTAAATCACTGATTTCTCATTTCTCCAGATTAGGGATTCTCACTTCTCATTTCTCCATTGTTCCTCTGTGCGGCGCCACTTCAATGGGAAATCACTGATTAGGGATTTGGCTTATTCACATTTCTAATTCTCATCAGGACCAAATTAGGAGCTTCAAGCTTTCTTATTCATCAGATTAGGAGTTTCAAGCTTGAATGGCTGATTAGGAACTTTCTTATTCACCAGCTTGAACGGCAGTACTCATTGCTGCATTCTTGCCGACGATGCCGAGTCGCCGAAAATTGCAAGTTCATTTTTTTTTCTTCTTTTCGTGCTCATCTTTTTGCCATATACTTCAATCACTGAATATATTGTGAGTTTTGATAAATTTTTGTAAATTACGAGCAAATTGTTTTTTGAATAACTGAATCACTGAATATATTGTGAGTTTTGATTAATTACACTCGTTGCTGTAGTGTAGTTTGACTGTAATTTTTGTATCAATCTTAGGAACAAAATAAGTTATTTGTTAATGATATTATATATATATATATATATATATGTGTGTGTGTGTAGCAGTAAATCCGAAACGGCATTTGGTATTTCATCGATACCGATACGTGCCGTACTAACAGAAAAATCGGTACGATAGCCGGTATGATATTCAAAACTATGGTTACAACACCTTTCACTATATGGTTCATACTATAAAGACCCTTCGTTCCAATTTTGATAGAAGAGTATTTCCTAACAAAATTCTTTGACTTCTTAGTTGCATCTGGCACTATATTCATCAATGATCAATCTTCATGTTCTAATACTATAGCACAAAATAGTAAAGCAAAAAGAAAATATTGGCACATCCTTGACACTACTCGCTTCCTTCTTTTTTCCTTCTCTATCCTTGCCAAGTTTTAGGGAGAAGTCGTACTTACTACAATATATCATCTTAATCGCATGCCCACACCTCTTCTTTCTGGAATCTCTCCTTATGAAAAATTGTTTAGTCATACTCCCAATCACTCATTGTTACATGTCTTTGGTTGTATTTATTTTGTCTTTCTTTCCAAATGGGAGTGCACTAAACTTAGCACTCACTCAGCTCTTTGTGTCTTCTTAGGCTATGCTATTCAACAAAAAGGGTATCAGTGTTATGGTCCTGCATCTAAATGGATAAATGTCTCCTGTCATGTTGTGTTTCCTGAGAAACTCTCATACGTTACTCTCTCTTCCAAATATGCCTCAATCCCTAAAAAAGATTTAATTTATATTGATCCTTCTCCAAATAATGTGTCTTTCAAAGAGTTTAATCATACTCTTGTTGTTTCTAAACTTTCTTCTACGTCTCGTCCTTCAGCTATTTCATCTCCACTGTTACTTTCTTCCCAAATGGGAGCGCACTAAACTTAGCGCTTGGTCAGCTCTTTGTGTCTTCTTGAGCTATGCTATTTAACAAAAAGAGTATCGGTGTTATGATTCTGCATCTAAACAAATTTATATTTCCCGTCATGTTGTGTTTCTTGTGAAACTCTCATACTTCACTCTCCCTTCCGAATATGCTCCAGCTCCAGTTCCTAAAAATGATTTAATTCATGTTGATCCTTTTATCAATGATGTGCCTTTTGAAGACTTTAATCATACTCTCGATGTTTCTGAACTTCCTTCTACATCTCGTCCTTAAGCTATTTCATCTCCTCTGTTAGTTTATTGTGGCTAAGCTTACTTCCCACCACATAACTACCAACTCCCTCTATTTCTGTGGATCCTGCTCCACCTAACGGCGCTATCCTTTACGTACTCGTACTCTTTCGACATGTTGGGGTCAAACCTACGCACGGACCTTCAACGGCGTGGCAATCCTTAGCTTCAGCCCCAACGTAGGTGCGGTAAAGAGTGCTGCTGATTGATTGTAGGTTACGTGTGCAATGTTCCCTTACAGGTGTGTAGAGTAACCTAGATCAATACTATGCGAGAAGAATTACCTGCTCTTTAGAAGACCAGTACTTGAAATTTGGTCTCATTGTCTGTCGGTAAAACCTTATTGAATGCAAATGGGTTTACAAAGTTAAAACTCATTATGATTGTTCTCTAGAGCGCTATAAGGCCAGATTAATTGCAAAAGGTTTTCCACAAAAGTATGAGGTTAATTATGTGAAAATGTTTCACTTGTGACCAAGATTATCACAATTCATACTGTGATTTCTATTGCTGCAATTCATCATTAGCCACTGTTTCAGCTAAATATTAAGAATGCTTTCCTTAATGGACATCTTAACGAAGGAGTTTATATGTGTCCTCTTCCATCCCTTCCGCACCCTACTAGTTTTGTATGTCTTCTTTGTCGTTCATTTTATGATTTGAAGCAGTCCCCTTGTGTCTAGTATGACCGTTTTCAATCCACTATTACCCAAATTGATTTCACGCCTGATCCTCATGATTTAACCATTTTTCTCCACCACAATCTTGTTGGGATAGTTATTTTCTTATTATCTTTTTCTCTTAAAGGTTCTCTTTTATCTCAATCAAAATATGCAAACAAAGTGATCTACCATGCTCGTCTTACTGATGATAAGGTTGTGGACACTCCCATTGAGTTGCATACCAAGTTCTCTCCTTCTAATGGTGTTTTTCTTGAGAATCTCGCTATCTATGGGAGTTGGTTGGGTATTTGGTTTATCTTGTTGTGACTTGTCCTGATATTGCGTATGCTGTTCAAGTGGTGAGTCAATTTGTTTCCGCTCCCCGCTCCACTCATTTGGTAGCTTTGCTTTGCATTATGTTATGTTTGTGGTACTATCTTTCAGAACTTATTCTTGTATTCATCTTCATCTTTGACTCTTCATGTTTATGCTGATGCTGATTGGGCTAGCAATGTGTCTGGTCGCAAGTCTACCTACTGGTTTTTGTGTATTTCTTGGTCATTTCCTCATTTTTTGAAAGAGCAAGAACAGTCTGTCATTACTCTTTCTACTACTGAAGTTGAATATCGCCATGGCATGCTACCATTGAGATTGTTTGGCTCCAATTGCTCCTCTCTAATTTGGGTGTTTTTGTGTCTTCTCCTATTTCTCTCTATTGTAATAACAAAAGTGCCATCTAGATCATTCATAACTTTGTCTTCCATGAGCATACAAAACATATAGAGATTGATTATCACTTTGTTTGTCAGTATCTTTAGCTTTTGTCTCTTCATCATTGTAGCTTGTTAATTTATTCACCAAGTCTCACACTTCGGCTCATTTTCGGTTCGTATTTAACAAACTCTCACTGGACTCGCATCATGAGTTTGAGGGAATGTGTGAAAGTGTTATTTTTGTATTATTTTGTTATGTGTTTGGTAGGTAGTTAAATCCTTAAGACTAACGAGGGTTTTTAATTACCAAAAAACAAAAAAGACTAATGAGGGTTTTAGGCTTTGTTTATGTATATTCTGTAATTCCACTTTAGTTGTTAAGCTTTTCATGATGGCAATAATAATTTTCTCCTTTATCTTCTATTTTGCTAACACTGCCAATTACAACTTGTCATTTAGTTGCTTTACACTTACATTTGTTGTTTATGTGTGGCCGTTTGTAGCCCATGGCCAAATAGGTTCCTCATTAAGAAGTAAATAGATGCCTTGTGACATGGGAAAAATACAAAAGGATTTTAAAAAAAAAATCTCCACAAAGTAAAATTAAAAAAAAAACAAAAACAAAAACAAAACAGGTTTCGCATTGTCAACCAAAATGGTTAATGAATGTAACCACTACATCTTGGGATTAATCTAGTTACTTTACAGAAGTCTCATCTTTGTATACGTTTTAACTGGCTATATCATAGTAGCCTGGTTTTCTGCATTTCATCGTTTTTTAAACAGATGAAACCAATCCATTGCCATTTATTTTTTTCATGAACAACTTAAATCTTCCCATCATCAATAATAAAGCCCTAAACTATTCTACATTTTTGTATATGAAATTAAATTCTTGTAACTTTAGAATTAGAAGCTACTTAAAAACAGTGGAGTTCACAACTGCTAAGTAAGGATCTTTAGTTTCCCAATGACAAGGAACTCCTTGTAGGGGGGGGGCCTGGGGCAGCCCCACGGTTTCCACAATTTTCCCACAAATTACAAAAAGTAGAAGATGATGTAACACTAAAATGAAATATAATAAAATTACCCATAATGATCCCTTGTGCCCCCCTGTAGTAAGAGCTTGTCAATGTTCTGAATCTCTCCTGACCAGCTGCATGATAGAATATTCAGCATTAGCATGCCAATTGGAATCAATAGAACATTTGCAGTAAAGTCAATAAGATTTACATTCCAGATCAATAGATTTCTTTGTAAAAATAAAACTGCAATGTGGCCTGGTGAAGATTTTGGCACAAATAAGAATAATTTTTCCATTTCATCATTAAGAAAAAACCTGTGATCTGATCAGCACACCCAGGGGTCTATTCTTAGGTTTACAACAGGACAATAATGTAATAAATTATTTTGACCCTTTGTAACCATTTTTAAGCCCTTTTGTAACCATTCACAATATCACCAACCAAATCTTTTATCGCTTTGAATCTGTGTACGATTCAGGCTCACTGAACAGTTATGCATGCACTTGAAAATTTCATTAATGCAACATCTGGAAACCAGGAAGAGAAACAAGGGCGACGCCACTTGAAACTTGGTGGGGTCAGTTGACCCCATTAAAGAATTTTTTTTAAAATTAGTATTATAATAGTTTTTTAGTATTAAAATTAGTATTATAATAGTTTTAAAATTAGTATTATAATAGTTTTTTAGTTGGTGTATAATTGACCGCATTAAAAAATTAATTGACCCCGTAATAATATAAGACATTACACAATTATCTTCAATGCGTTGTATCAGATTACTTTTCTTAGTATTTTTATTCCGAAAATTAATGATACGTTCGTAGTTCTTAAAAAGTCATGCCACAAAGTTTCACAAATTACAAATTTAATTGCAGCATTATCGCATTGAGTTATTTTTTCATAATCATAGATATTCAACTTTAAAAGTTTAACAACTATTTTATAAAGTTAAATACCAAATTAATTCTTTGTGTGGTTTGATTTAATGATTGCTTGATTGCACATATTAAAAATAATATTTTTGATACTATTGACAACTATTATGTACCGATTTTAAAACATAAAGGCTTCATTTGGCAAATGGCTTAAAGTCAGACTTTTTGACTTTTCGCTTAAAGCCAAAAAAGCCAAAAAGACTTGTTTGGGAATCAAAAGGCTTTTAGCATTGTTTCTTTTTTTACATAAAATAATTTTATATATTTTTTACAAATATCATTAATTTTATTATACACATCCATTTTTTATAATAATTATATATTTAAAATCTATTAGTCAAAATATATCAAACAAAATCTACATTGAATCTAAAATTATGTAAAAATATATTTTAAAAAATTACAACAAATTTTTTCTTATTTAAAACTCTTTTGGCTTAAAACCACTTTAAGCAAGCTTTTTGGCTTATTGCATTTTGGCTTAAAATTACTCATACGGTTTACCAAACGAATTTTCGCTTGTTTGGCTTAAAGCGACTTTTAGCAAAAAGTTTAACTTAAAGCCAGGTTGTCAAACGAGGCCAAAATCTCGTAGAATACAATTACAAAAATTCATGTATTTATAATTTTTTTTGTCAAAACAACAATGTGATTATATTAAAAGTGTATTTTACTTATTAATTGATACGTGTAATTTAATTTGTAGTATGCTAATAATAGATGATTAATTATTAACTAGTATAAAATTATTATCTTATAAAATAAATAAAAATTAAATTTTTGAATGACCCCATCAATAAAAATTCCTAGAGTCGCCACTTAAGAGAAACATGTCCTTTGAGGATCTTTGTGTTCTCTACTACGACAAACCCAATTTGTCTACGTCAACTTTGAGCTTCTAACTAGAACTTAAGAAGCAAAGGAAAGTAAGCACGTAGGGATTTCCGATAGATCTGCATAATAAACGATATTATGAAGTTCACAGAGATTATATGACTGTATATCCCCCAGCAGTTGAAACTTGAAGCAGGTCCAATCCTAAAATATCAAAAAGATAATAGGACACGTTTGGCTGAATGTCAGATGAATGTCAGCATTGATAAATGGCACTATCGGAGACAGCATGGTAGGGAAAACCTAAGAATTCATATATAAAGAAAGACAACTAAGAGTAAGAAGATATGCTCCCCAAGTTTTTGAAGCAAATTCACTTCTAAAACAATTAAAAAGATAATAGGACACATTTGGATGTGAGTAAGGAATGTCGGTGTCCAACAAATGACTCTGACGTAGATATAGTATGGTATCTTCCTAGAAGTGTCGAAGATCAATAAGACGTGATGTTGAGCAATAGCACCTATGAAGAAAGAAAAAAAATAACATTTACAGACAGCTAAAAAGAATATCAAGCATCAACAAGGACAATACACTGACTTAAAAAGAAGAATAGAAACAAATACACAAGGAAAACAAGATTCATTACCAGTATCCCAAATTGCAAGCTTCAATTTTTTACCCCCAACAATGACATATTTTACCTTGAAATCAACACCTACATTCAAAGAAAAGATGTCAATTGGGTCATGAAAAAATGTGAACTTTCATATTCAAACTATAGTTTCTGAATGCTTACATATCAAAGTCGATTGGAAATAAGATACAAGTAGATGTACAAATTATGAATCAATTTCGTGATATGCCTGCCACTTTATCTTGCCTTATCAATGTTTATAATATACATGATCAAAACTTAGTATTTCAATAGCATTGGGTGCATTAGCAACAAAAGAATATGTCCTTGGCAGTTGGCAACAATTGGTTACTCAACTAATTGTATCAGATGACTATCAGTTAAAACAAATCTTTAGTTTAAGGATAAGACATGCATATGGTAGGGTCATGTGCACTGTAGACCAATTTATGTCTGTCAATAGGAGTGATTTGATCACATGGACAATGATAAATGTTTTAGATGAAGTTCAAGGAGAACTTAGATCGAGGTGATATGAACGGAAATGAGAATCTTAAAACTTAGTTGAGGATGACGCTGTGAATAGAACCAACCGGAGGAAATGGATCTATATAGCTTACCTCAAATAATTGGAACAAAGGCTTGTTGCGTGAGTTGAGTTTACAGTAACTTTTTAGGTTTAATGCAAAAACACACGTTTCTAATTTTATTCCAACCACACTGACTACTGGGAGTACCCTTTTATTTCTCTCACAAATCACAAAAAAACATCACATAAATAACTAGTAAGGAGGGAAAAGAATACATGTTTGACTTCTGAGAAATTGCTAGGAAAAGTGAAAAACAAATCAACATATTGAAACCTAAGGAAACTAAAACCACAACCCAGCTGGACCAAGAGAATTAACCATTTTCTGTAGATTCAAAACCACATTAATTTAATTTATTCACACCTCTTACTGAAAGAATTACCAGTTTTTATCCAAGCATCAGATAAATAACTGGCATGGAGAAAAAAAAAACATGTCAGCTTATGTGGAAATGCAAGGAAAAGGGATCAAAATTTTGTGAAGCCTACGAGATGCAAAATTGGGTCTGATCTCTGGTCGACACTCTTGCAGATTCAAGCAATGATATTCTGTTGAGCCAAGCTCTTCATTTGATTGAATAAAACGCTTGGTTTTTTTTCCCATATTGATTGAGAAGTAGCTTCTTCTTGGGTTTATATATAGAAACAATTGGTCTTAATTTAATTGGCTTAAGTTTGGAATGTTAGCCTATGGTGTGGGCTAGGCTCACGGTGTGCGTGAGTCCATGATAGCACACCGCGCACGCCTTTCCACACCTTCGCACGCATCGCACGGTTTATCAAAGACCATTTGATCTTTTTATTTTGGATCGTCTAATTAACGATTTAATTTAAATAGATTAAACGAATTAATTTAATAAATAAACAGATTGTGGTTAAAACCCAAAAGGTGCTATTTCACCAAAAGATATCATTTTTAATAACTAATTTTTGAAAAGGTTTTTCTGAAAATTTGTGTTGTTTCGAAAAGACACCTTTGTGTCTTTAAAATTAAACCCGTTTTTGTATTTTAAAAACAATCAGAAAACTCTTATCTCTCTCCATTAAATTATTTTTTTGTTAAGGAGGATTTCGTGGAAGTTCGTCAATTTTTGTTGGTTGCAATTCTTCATTAAAAGGTTTTATTGTATTATGAGAACAATTTTGCCAGAACCCATCAGCAAACTTTCATAGTGGGGACAAATTACGTTATAAAGAAAGTGTCTTTAGATACGTCTCGAAGCATTCATTTCATATCTTTTCCAACAATTTTAGAGCGTAATTTGGAAGAACGGAGGCAGTAAGAAACATGAGAACTGTGAAGATGATGAACCAGGATTTCATCAAACTCAATCAATTTGATGGAAACAATTTCAGTAGCTGGAAGGACAAAATGGTATTTCTTCTAATAACTTTGAAGTTATACTACATTCCAGATCCGAACCTTGAAGCCATTCTAGAACCTCCTGAATCTGAACCTGACAAATTCAAAGAAGCAAAGCTTAAATGCGCTGAAGATGCATTGTTTTGCCGTGGCCACATTTTGAATGCTCTGTCAGACCGTTTATTTGATTTTTACAAAGAATCAAAGACTGCTACAGAAATATGAAATGCACTGAAATTCAAGTAAAAAGTGCAAGAGCAAGACACAAATAAGTTTCGGATTGCTGAATACTTTGACTTTCGTATGACTAATAGCAAACCTATATTAGACCAGATTCATGACTTGCAAACAATTATTAACCATATTAGTGCTATGCGCATTAAACTTCCTGAAATTTTTCAAGTTGGGGGCATTATAGCAAAATTGCCACCATCTTGAAAAGATTACAGGAAAAAGCTTTTGCATAAGGTAGAAGATTTCTCCCTTGAATAGATTCATAAACATCTTCGTATTGAAGAGGAACAACGAATTAGAGATAAGAAGGGAGAAATTTCGTACAAGTCAAATGTTCACAATGTTGAATCTGGTACTGGTACTGGTGCTAATCGCCCTAACAACAAAAGAAAAAGAAACAATAAGAGGAAGAACGACAAGTTTTACAACTGTGGCAATAAGGGTCATCGTGTTAAAGAGTGTCGCTTCAATAAGCAAAAATCATCTGCAAATGCAGTGAAAGAATCTCTTGTGGCAATGGTGACTGAAATAAATATGGCAAATACCTCTTCTAGATGGTGGTTTGATTATGGGGCCATGACTCGAGTGCAACGACAGATTACTGTTCAAGATATATGAAAAGACGAATGGCTAAGAGGTGCAAACGGGAAACCATGATCGTGGCAAGGTTGCTGGAAAGGGCAGTGTAGAATTGACCTTCACACATGGAAAGACGTGGACTCTTTTGAATGTTTTTCATGTTTCTGATATGAGGAATAATTTAGTTTCTGTTGATCTCGTTTGTTAGAGAGGCTTTCGGGTTGTTTTTGAATCCGTATCCGTAAGTTATCTCAACTAAGAACAGGATGTTTGTTGGGAAACGATATGGTTGTAATGGCATGTTTAAATTAAGCATTAATGAGAATGACATAATTTCTACTTATATTGTTGAGTTTTTTCTTTATGGCACAGTAAATTAGCACATTTAAATTTCAAATAGATAAAAAATATGAGTAGATTTGATTTAATAAATTATCATGGTTCTGTTTATGACAAATGTGAAATTATGCTAAGTCTAAAATGACAAAGAAATCGTTTCCTGTTGTTAAAAGAAACTCGAAAATTTTAGAGTTAGTGCATTCGGATGTATGTGAATTAAATGGAAATTTAACTCGTGGTCAAAACCGGTACTTTGTCATGTTTATAGACGATTTTTAAATATACTTTTGTTTATTTTATGAAATCAAAAGATGAAGTTTTCAACAAGTTTCAAATTTTACAAAAATGAAGTTGAAAATCAACTGAATGAGAAAATTAAACTCTTAAGAAGTGACAGAGGCTCGTAATATTTTTCCTATGAGTTTGATAATTTCTGTGAATTTTATGGAATTATACATCAAAAATTTGCACCTTACACACCACAGCAAAACGGTTAAATCGAAAGAAAAAATCGCTCTAGTAGAAATGGTAAATTGTATCATCGTGCATGCAAATGCACCTTTAAATTTATGGGGTGAAGTTTTGCATACTGCTTGTTTCTTACATAATCGAGTCATTTCTAAGACGACTAATCTTTGTCCATATGAGTCGTGGAAAGGGCGAAAACCTAATTTGGCATACCTGAAAGTGTGGGGCCGTGGGGGTGTTTGGCATATTATGGGGTTCCAGACCCTAAGAGGACTAAGTTAGGTCCTCGGGCAATGAATAGCATTTTTGTTGGTTATACCGAGCATAGCAAAACTTATAGACTTCTCGATATAGAGTTTAACACAATTGTAAAATCTCATGATATAGAATCATTTGAACAAAAAATTCATGGAGATTCTAAGAGTATAGGGACTGAAAATTCTGAATCTAATCCTAATCTAGGATTAGAGCAACCAAACAATATCAAAAGACATACGACTCTCAACAAAGAGCCTAGAAGGAGTCAACGAGTGAGAAAAGAAAAAAGTTTTGATCAAAACCATATCTTATCTTAGTCTATTATTTTTTTTAGTAAAAGAAGATAGAGAAAAGGTAACATACAAAATGCCTATGGCATTTAGTATAGAGGCTAACCCTAAAACCTTTGCAGAAGCCATTAGTTCTAGAGAAGTTGCATTATGGAAGAAAGCCATCAATGATGAGATGGATTCACTTATATCTAATGACACTTGCAGATTAGTTGATTTACCACTAAGTTCGAAATCTATTGGCTGCAAATAGATCTTTAGACGAAAGTACAATACTGACAATTTAGTACAAACTTCTAAAGCAAGATTGGTAGCCAAATGTTTTAGACAAAAGGAATGAATTGATTATTTTGACACGTATGCACCAGTGGCTAGAATTACTTCTACAAGAATTCTCATAGCCTTGGCTTTTATATTTATCACCTACATATTCATCAGATAAATGTTAAAATTGCTTTCTTAAATGGTGATATAGATGAAGAGGTATATATGGATCAACCTGAAGAATTTATCCTTCCTAAAAATGAAAGAAAAGTGTGTAAATTAACAAAATCATTGAATGGTTTGAAGCAAGCACCTAAACAATGGCATCAGAAATTTGATTCATGCATTTTAGCTTATAGGTTTAGACATAATGGTGCTGACGAATGCATTTACTCTAAGTTCACCAAGGAGTATGATGTAATTGTGTATTTGTATGTTGATGACATGCTTTTATAGGAACAAACATGAATGGAATACTTGAAACCAAGAAGTATCTGGCTTCAATATTTAAGAAGAAAGATCGTGGAGAAGTTGATATTATCTTTATGTATAAAAGTAAGAAAACACAATGAGGGTAATGCACTGTGTCAAGAGCATTATGTTGATAAGATGCTTCTAAAATTCAAGCATCTTGTCTTTAAAGAATTTAACACACCGTTCGACTCAAGTGTTAAATTATCTGAAAATTTTGGTAGAGAAGTTGCACAACTTGAATATGCTAGTGCTATTGCCTATTGGTACCTTAATATATCTTATGCATTGTACTATACCAGATATTGCTTTTGTTGTGGGCAAGTTAAGTCGTTTCACAAGTAATCCAAGTGGAGAACACTAGAAAGCAATAGAAAGAGTCTTTGGTTATCTCAAGAAAACCAAGGGATTGGAAATATATTATAATAGCTTTCCAGCTGTACTTGAGGGATATACTTATGCTAGTTGGATTACTAGTCAAGGAGATAATAAATCTACTTCGGGTTGGTTATTTCTCCTTGGTGGGGGTGCCATTTTATGAGCATCTAAGAAGCAAACTTGTATATCTCACTCAACTACGGAATTCAAATTCATAACATTACCGACAACAGGTAAGGAGGCCGAATGGATTAGAAATTTACTGTTAGACATTAAATTGTGGCCTGATCCAATGCCGCCAATATCTATTCACTGTGATAGTGAGGCTACTCTGTCAAGAGCATGTAGTAGTACTTACAATGAAAAATCTAAACACACAAGTCTAAGACATGAGTTTATAAGACAATTGATACAAAATGGAGTAATTACCATTATATATGTAAAGTTGAGTAAAAGCTTGGCTGATCCTTTTACCAAAGGACTATCTAGAAAGTCGTAAGGGCTACGACAATTGAGATGGGGCTAAAACCTTTTCTAACGATCACCGACAATAGTAACCCGACCTAAAACAAAACAATTTCTAGTTAAAGGGCTTAATGGGTAAAAACAAGTTGCGGATAAGTGGTCTATGACACGGATTAACCAAAATCCTAGCTTCCCTCAGTTTCAAAGAGAATCAGTGATTGTCCATTACGTATCAGAGGGTTGAATTGCATTCTTAATGGAGTTTTAAATGTCCAGTAGTAGAGGCATGACAAAACTTCACTTATATGAACGTAGTGGCAGTGCCACTTCTCACGAGAGTTTGAGTTTGCTCTTTGGATCATCCATGAAACTAGGAGTTAATACATAGCCATAATAGTACTAAAGTAGTTGTTTGAAATCCTTGTAAACAGTATATTAGCCATGTTTGGGTGACCAGCTTATTGGCTTATTTGCTTATAAGCAAATAAGCCAAAACACAAATAAGCCATTTCGTTTGGGTGACACAAATAAGCCACTTCGTTTAAGCCACTTCGTTTTGCTTATTTTTTGTTTATTTGGCTTATTTTGGCTTATTTGCTTAAATAAGCCACTTTGTTTGGGTGATTTTTGGCTTATTTGGTTTATTTTCTTATTGGCTTAAAATTTAGCTTATTTGGTTCGTTTGGGTGACGTAGCTTACTTTTGACTTATAAGCCAAATAAGCCAATAAGCCATGCTACCCAAACAGGGCTATTATTATGTGTATGGTATGTCCAGTTTTTACATTTAAGAGTACTTAGTTTAAAGCTTAGGCTACCAACGACTCTATCTGAACTTTGATATGCTTGTACTAATTGAAGGTTTAAGTTGTAAAATACCTTCTTGTATTTATAATAATATATTTGCCTTTTTAATTGAGAGTTTCCTTTTCTAGCTTTTATACAATCAAAGTGGGGGATTGTTGAGCTAAGCTCTTCATTTTATTGAATAAAAAGCTTGGTTTTTTGTCCCGCGTTGATTGAGAAGCAGCTTCTTCTTGGGTTTAAATATAGAAATATTTGGTTTTAATTTAATTGGCTTAAGTTTGGAATGTTTGCCTATGGTGTGGTGTAGGCTAATAGTGTGGGCTAGGCTCATGGTGTGAGTAAGTCCATGATAGCGCACCGAGCACAGTTTTTCGTGCACATCTTTGCACGCCTTCGAACGCATCGCGTGTTTTTTCAAAGACCGTTTGATCTTTCTATTTTGGATCATCTGATCAACGATTTAATTTAAATAGATTAAACGGATTAATTTAATAAATAAATAGATTTTGGCTAAAACCCAAAAAGTGCTATTTCACCAAAAGGTATCTTTTTTAATAACTGATTTTTGAAAAGGTTTTCCTAAAAAGTTGTGTTGTTTAAAAAATTGAACCCAATTTTGTGTTTTAAAAAAATTCATAAAACTCTTATTTCTCTCCATTAAATTATGTTTCTATTAAAAATGATTTCGTGAAAGTTCGTCAATTTTTACTTGTTGCAGTTCTTCATTAAAAGGCTTTGTTGTATCTTAGGAATAATTTTGCCAGCCAGAATCCATCAGCGGACTTTCGTAGTGAGGGCAAATTACGTTCTAAAGAAAGTGTCTTTAGATACGCCTCAAAGTATTCATTTCATATTTTTTCCAACATATTCTAAAGCACCAAATTAACATAAAAAAACAAGATTCCAAATTCTATTCTGTCCTGAATCTCCTTATACAGATAAGACCTAAGCATATGCACCCAAATACATATATGCATATACCACCCGAGGTGGGTAGCCTAGTGGTGGCAGGGCTTTACTCTCACAGGTTTGGGTTTCAGGAGGTTTCAAGTTCGAGGTGCACCAATGTGTCCCCTCAAGCCACGAGATCCGGCTGGCCCGGCTTCACTCCACTTGGCCTTCGGGTTGGGGTTAAACTATGGCTCGCCCGGTTCTGTAGGTTCTCCCCCAGTTCGAAGTTCCTGGCGGGTTGACGGGTTGGAGTGGTTATGGTCATGCCCAGAAAAGATCGCTACTGTCGATCGTTCTCTCCAATCCTTTTTCGTTTAGCAAAACTGAAATAAAAAAATACATACGCCTATAACATATACGCACAGAAACATATGGGTTTGTGTTTGCGGTTAGAATTTAGATGCCAATGCAGGATTGAAGTAGCATCCCTTACCAATGGTGGGAGAAAGATCTTCGAATGTGTCGGAAGTGAAACTGAGAAGGAGACTGCTCTTGCCAACGCCAGAGTCCCCGATCATCAACAACTTGAACAAGTAGTCAAATTCTGCCTGACTTGTCGAATCCATCTGTGCATCAAATTCACCTCTCGGCCGCCCAAGAAACACACCCAAAAATACGATCCAAATTCCGCCAACCCACAAGAAATAAAACAGTACCTGATCGATATCATCCGCTCAGCACATCGATCTACATTCAAATGCATACACAATTAGCGAAAAATTAAACGCATACGCATGTTCAGATACATTGCCATACATGCATAAAAACAAATACATTCATTTGTAAGTTTACACGTTGTGATTGCATCTGTACAGACAAATGTACATACAGCAAAAAGGAGTGAGAGAAACCTGGAACAGATCGTCGGAGAGAGCAATAGGGAACAAACTGAAGGAATTTTCCTTTTTGTCTTTTTCTTTTTCCTTCACATTTTACGATAATTATTTTCACGATTTAAGAAAAAATTATTTAATGATGCGGCAATGCCCATATTAATTTGGGCAGTACATTTGCGTGGTTTGACTATTTTAATATGCAGCATACATTTGTGGATCTCACACAAAATGTGATAGAACTTACACAAATTTATATCCCAAATTGAAATGGTACATTGCCTTCTTGTGTATAGAATAATTGCTCCAATTTAAGGCAAAGTTTTGTTTAGAAATGACAATGAGATAAGACGAAATAAAAAGAATTAATGAGGTCTTTTATTGGACTTAATTAACTATTAATTCTATTTAAAAGAATTTTAAAAGATTTGGTCTTATTACTAAATTTTTTTAAAGCTTTGGTCCTATTTTTTAAATATTATTTTAAAAAATACAAAATATATCCTTCATTGCAAAAACACTAGCCGTGGCTTGGTAATTCTAAAAACCCTAGCTGCCTCGTGACGTCAACCGCTTCCTACTTACCGCCTTCCGTCACAGCCAAGGTGGTCGACGGACATGTTGGAGACGTACAAACAAGCGATCATGGAGTTTGGGACCTAATCTGCCATATTCGCCATCTTCACGGCGCTTGCGTTGATCAACCTTTTGGGTTTTGTCGAGGGAGTCACAGAGGTCATTTGGGAGATAGAGTTAGGTGTCGTCGATTGATTGGTGCCGCAAATTGCTCTTTGCTAGATGGTGGCAGTAGTTCTGGTGCCAGTGTACCAGACGCCATTCTTCTGAAGTGATAACGGTTGATTCCATCAACCCATCTTCATTTTTGTTCAAATCTTTTGTTTAAGCTTCGTTGGTATGTTTGATTCCTATTTATTGAAACAAGTTGTGAGACCCGAACCCGTCTCCTTTTGAGATATTTATATACGTGTGACGTGTTTCTTACAGTATATGTATATCTGTAGTGTTTGGTTTATGTTTCTAATCATAGAACAGCATGTGTAGATGTGTTTTACGCTTTTTCAGGATTTCGTTTTGGGCCCGTTGGATCTTAACCTTTAAAATTAAGTTTTTCTACCTAGCGTTGATCGCTCGAGTGGTGGGAGTGCGCTCAAGCGGGGTAGTGGCGGAGCGTGGCTCAAAGTTGGGTCCACTCGAGCGGTGGGTCTTAGGCGCGAAAATCTATAAAGCCTACAAATATCTTTTTGGAGACTTAAAAATATATTTTCAAGCCTATCTTATTCTGTACACATTTTCTCTACCTTTTCTCTAGCTTTCGGGAAGCCAGGGCTTAGTTTTTCGCGGTCTGATAGCAAATCCTTGCTGTCGGCGACGTGGGCTTTGTATCCATCCGGACGAATTCTTGTTCTGACGAGGTTGGATTTCGAGGCATCGAGATTTTAGCTCTTTGAGGTAGGATCCTAGACTTTATTGCTATATAAGGATAATATATGTGATTATATGTGTTTTCGCCGAGTAGAAAATACATGAAATGTGATTTTTTATGTCTAAACCTTGATTTTGGGTAAAAGTGAGTTTTAAGCCTTTTCTCGATTTTATACATGATCTGGATGTGTTAATATTTGTGGTTTTCAAAATGAGGTTTGAAAACGAGGTGCTTTTGTGAAAAACATGCTTTGAGAGGTTTGGAGCTAATTTTTGAGGTTGAGTCTCAGTTTTGTTGAAAATCTGTTGTTACATACTTGCAGATCTCCATGTGGATGGATTGGATTCCTTTCATACATGCGATGTAAAACTGCTTTGTGAGTTTTTAAATGTTTCCCTTAGATGTACCGTGATAGTAGGTATGTAGATGTGGGCTTACATTGCTCCTCGGTGGAAGTCTAGAAACGTGCGCAGTGTAGGTGCTCTGTACCTTCGGGTTAATTCTCGTAAATTGAGTCAGTTTCCTCCGTGATTAGTGTTGTGTGGGTGTTTTGGACCCTCAGGTTTTGGGCCCGTAAATTAAGCAGTAGGTGCTTTGTACCTTCGGGCTAGTCCCGTAAATTAAGCCGGTTGCCTCCCTTAATGGCGTCGTTGTCGTAACTCCGTCTAGAACTTGTTATTACCGAGCAGGCCTTAAGTGGTGGCTAGAGTAATGGGCAGGAGTCTATAGTTGTTATCTTTGTCTATGTGACAGAGTCAGTACATAGGATTATATTTTATCTCTTTCTCCTCGGCTGTGTGACCTAAGTGGAGAATACTGCTTTTTTACTGTTTTTCCTTAACTGTGGCTTGATATCTGTGAAGATGATATGTATAGTTTCAAGAATGGAAAATTGATGGTTTTTATGGGAAAAACCTTTTAACTCTTGTGATTAAGCTCGTGTGTGTATGATTGCATAACTTATTTTACAGCTTTACTGTCTTTTTCTATTGAGTTTCGGCCCACGATATAGAATTTTGCTGTAAAAACATTTTCAGGTGATCATGTGGAGTTGATCTAGATGCTCGTGGTGATAGAGAGTTAACTGTAGTTTTTTTGTTTTGGACATGCACTTATACATGTGATGCCTATTTCAGAAGGCTAGTTTTGTATGCCTTGAGGCGATATATTTATTCATGTATGAGATTGTATGTTTAATATTTATGAGAGTTGAACTGTGGGAATTTTCATCCAAATGTTGTAACATCTTGAATTGATGGTTTTTCAACTGCAAATCTTATTTTCTAAACATTATTTGGTAGGCTTTCGCGTGACCCTGGTGTCTAGGGCATGACAACTTGGTATCAGAGCTCTGGATTTGAATACCTAAGAGCCATAAAAAAGATGGTACATCTCCTTGTGAGGATGTATGTGTGCTTGATTGCATGTGTTCAAGAGTTTTCTTACATAAGCATGATGGCCTGTTTAACATGATGGTTGTGTATACGTGTGCATGGAGGCTGGACTTTAGGATGGATTAGTCTTTCCTTCGGGCGTTTGGATTGACAAACTTCAGAGCCATGTTAGAGATGCGTTTTGCGGATGTGATTTCTAGTAAAGAATTTGAGTAGGTTATCCAAAGTGACGAGTTTTTCTTGTTGGTTCTCCTCGGTATGTGAGATGTGTTGACATGATTACGTGTATTATGTAATTTATGTTAGCAATAACATGTTGTATGGATGCTTATCCTGTTATATTGCTTTCGTTTAGCATTATGTCCACGCGGGGAGGACGAGGCCGAGGTCGAGGCAATTGCCGTGGTTCTGGCCGAAGGGACGTTCCAGTCCCGAATGTTGGGGATGCTAATGCACCACACGGACCTGTTGAGGAGGGAGATCTGTTGCTTGAGATGGTCGGCTCCATCCGGCAACTGGCTAAGGCCACTCGGGGAAGAGAGAGTTTACCTGAGCCAAGGGCAATGGTCGCGATGCGTGAGTTTTGCCGCCTTGACCCTCTTACCTTTTTTGGGGATCCCAACTCCACGGTTGCCACTGAATGGTTAGAGCTGATCACCAGGATCCTGGATACGCTTCAGATTGAGGAAGATCATCTAAGAGTTACCTTTGCTGCCTTCCAGTTGAGGGGGAGTGCTCATATGTGGTGGAAGTTTGCCAAGACTATAGTTGGGGGCACATGGGAGGCATTCACCAAGGTATTTCTAGAGAAGTACTTTTCGACGACTTTGAGGGATCGCTACAGAGAGGATTTCCTTTTTCTAACACAAGGGACGATGACTGTGATTGAGTATAAGGCTGAGTTTACTAATCTATCTCAATTTTCATAGGAGATCGTGCCCACTGATGAGTTCTGAGAGAAGAAGTTTGAAAGGGGTTTGAGGCCCGCTATCAGAGATCGGGTGGCGGCATTTAGAATGCAAGTCTTTACAGAGCTGGTGGAGACCGCAATGAAGTTGGAGGACACTCTGAATGAGATGCGCAGAGTCAAGGACGCAGGGAGAACAAGCATCGACGGACATCTGGTCCAAGTTTGCAGCGAACGGGGTCGTATCCGCCACATTCTTCTACGTCTATACCCCCTGTAGCTTCAACAGGAAGGTCAGAGCAAAGAGCGTCTGTTTATTTTAGATGCCAACGGCCAAGGCATTGTGCGGCAGAATGCCAGAGTCCAACGCCTGTTCAGGCACAGTCGCAGTCGCAAGCACAGGGGAGGGGGCCAGTGATATGTTTTGAGTGTGGCCAGCCGGGGCACATCCGAAGGGATTGTCCTAGAGGATAGAGTATGCGGAGTACAGCTGGAGCGCCAGTTACTCCATCGGTTCAGGGACGCCAGCTATCTAGATTCGTAGAAGGGGGCACTTCAGTACAGTCGGGCAGATAGTGTACAGTTTAGGGCCATAGTGGGCAGGCCAGAGCTTATGTTCTTGCAGATTCCAGTTCATCTAGAGCATCGGTCGTGCCCGACGCTGCTACTACCACCTCCATGATCAGAGATACTCTTCTAGTCTATAGATCATGGGCCAGTGTTCTTATCGACACTAGAGCATCACATTCGTTTATATCATCTGCTTTTGCTTCTACTTTGGGGCTAGAAATGAACTGGTTGGGTAGTACTTTGAGCGTGGAGACCCCAGTCAGTGAGAGTGTGACGTTGAGCCTTGTTTGTAGATCCTGCGTGTTGGAAGTTGCCAGTCGTTGTTTAGAGTTTGACTTTATTATTCTAGATATGACCACATTTGATGTCATCCTAGGGATGGATTGGCTGATCACCTATCGTGCCTTTATCGATTGCGATCGATGGAAGGTAACGATTTGTTCACCGGCGGGAGATTATTTTTGCTTCGTGGGTGACTGGGATGAGGGTTTGATGACTATGTCGGGTGTTGTGCGGAACCAAGGCAACCTGGGTTTCCTCTTTTCATCCCTCATGATGGATGAGGAGGTTAGGATTCGAGGGGAGTTACTTCTGGTGGTTTGCGACTACCCGGATGTCTTTTCTTGACGATCTGTTTGAATTGCCACCGAGCCGTGAGGTAGAGTTCTCCATCGATCTAGTTCCTGGAACTGCTCCCATATCTATACCGTCTTATCGTTTTGCACCCACCCAATTATGTGAACTCAAGGTACAGTTTCAAGAGTTACTTGATATGGGGTTCATCCGTCTGAGTACTTCACCATGGGGAGCTCCTGCTCTGTTTGCTAAGAAGAAGGATGGATCCTTTTGATTGTGTATCTACTGTCGGAAGCTGAATCAGGTGACAGTGAAGAATAAGTATCCTATACCGAGGATCGACGATTTGTTTTAATCAGTTGAAAGGGTCGAGTTGCTTCTCAAAGATTGACTTACGATCAGGATACCACCAGTTGAAGATTAGGGATGAGGACATAGCAAAGACCGCCTTTCGAACTCGTTATGGTCACTACGAGTTTCTGGTTATGCCGTTTCGGTCTGACGAACGCGCCGGTTACGTTCATGAGTTTGATGAACCAGATCTTCCATCCTTATCTAGATAGTTTTGTAGTGGTGTTTGTGGATGACGTTCTTATTTACTCACCCACTAGGGAGGCACACGAGGATCACCTGTGCATTGTTTTACAGACTCTAAGAGAGCATCGCTTATATACGAAGTTTGAGAAGTGCGAGTTCTTGATGTTTGAAGTGAGATTTTTTGGACACATCGTGTCGACAGATGGGGTATCAATGGATTCATCGAAGACAGATGCTTTGATGGGTTGGGAGCGACCGAAGAATATCTTCAAGATTCGCAATTTTCTGGGCTTAGCCGGTTACTATCGACAGTTTGTGAAAGATTTTGAGAGAATCACTGCACCAATGACGCGTCTGACACTGAAGGGAGTTGTGTTTGTTTGGAGCCAATCCTGTGAGTCAGCATTCCAGGAGCTGAAGACGAGATTGATCAGCGCGCCAGTGTTGATCATCCCAGAGCGAGGCTTGGGGTATACAATGTACAGTGATGCATCACATGACGGTCTTGGATGTGTTCTGATGCAGGAAGGTAAGGTTGTAGCTTACGGTTCTCGACAGTTGAAGATACACGAGTTGGCTGTTGTGGTCTTTGCCTTGAAGACATGGCGTTACTATCTTTATGGTGAGCATTTCGAGGTTTTCTCCGATCACAAAAGCTTAAAATACTTATTTTCACAGAAGAACCTGAACTTGCGCCAACGGCGATGGATGGAGTTATTGGAGGATTATGACTTTGACTTGCAGTATCATTCGGGAAAGGCCAATGTTGTGGCAGACGCGCTCAGTAGGAGATCTCACGGATCATTAGCTTCTGTGGCTATACGTGAATGGAAAATGGTAAGAGAGATTTGGGAGTTTAATTTGTGTCTCGGGGAGACAGCAGCGAGCGCTACCTTATTTTCGATAGTTTCATGACCAGCAGTGATAGCACATATGCTACAGGTCCAGCAGACGGATCAGGAAGCTCAGATGATACGAGATCGTGTTGCTAGTGAAGAGGATACAGCAGGATTGGTTGTGGGTTTAGATCAGAATCTGAGATTGGTTGGGAGGTTATTTGTACTAGAGTCATGCCATACGGATATACTACGTGAGTGTCATCATTCTCGCCTTGCTATGCATCCAAGAGGCACAAAGATGACCTACGTCGTCAGTTCTGTTGGACGACAATGAAGAGGGATGTGATCCAGTTTGTTTCTCAATGCCTTACTTGTCAGAAGGTAAAGGCGGAATGCCGGAGACCAGCAGACTTGTTACAACCATTATCGATATCAGAGTGAAAGTAAAAGAATATCATGATGGACTTTGTGTTAGGACTTCCTCGATCTAACTGAGACCCATCTGTGTGAAGGATTCAGTGGATAGACTAAGTCAGTTGTATGTTAGAGAGATAGTCCGGTTGCACGGAGTACCGATGTCTATTGTTTCTGATCGAGACATGCGCTTCACATCGCACTTTTGGCAGAGTCTTCAGGAGGCTTTGGGGACAAACTTGATATTCAATACTGCGTTTCAACCCCACACGGATGGCCAGTCTGAGAGAATTATACAAATTCTAGAGGATATATTGAGAACATGTGTCGTCGATTTCAGAGGTTCTTGGGAGAATCATTTACCTTTGGCAGAATTTGCATACAACAACAGCTATCAGTCCAGTATTGGGATGGCACCGTATGATGCTTTATATGGTAGACCGTGTAGGTCGCCCGTATGTTGGACAGAAGTGGGAGAGACCACAGTCTTGGAACCCGACATGGTACGGGAAACGACGAAGAAGATTGCAGTGATTCGCCAATGTTTAATGACAGCATAGAGCCGTCAGAAGAGTTATGCATATCAGATGAGGCGACCTTTAGAGTTCAGAGTGGGAGATCACATGTTTCTGAAGGTCTCGCCACGTAGAGGTTTGATGAGGTTCGGTTGTAGCAGGAAGTTATCACCATGTTTCATTGGACCATTTGAGATCCTCGACAGGGTTGGAGAGGTTGCATATCGTTTGGCTTTGCCGCCTCAGTTAGCTCCTGTGCACAACGTGTTCCACGTTTCTATGCTTTGGAGATACGAGCCTGATCCTTCACATGTGTTAGATTAGGCTGAGCTGCGGGTTGATAAGGATGCCACTTATGAGGAGCATCTAGTGAAAATTCTTAATACAAAGGAGCAGGTGTTACGGGGCAGAACAATTGCTTACGTCAAGGTTCTATGGCTTCATCACGGGGTTGAGGAAGTGACATGGGAGCTTAGTCTGGGATGCGTGCTAGATACCCAGACTTGTTTACCTCGTGACCTTGTAACGAATTTCGGGGGTAAAATTCCTTAAGGAGGGGAGAGTTGTGAAACCCAGATCCGTCTCCTTTTGAGATATTTATATACGTGTGACATGTTTCTTACTGTATATGTATCTCTGTGGTGTTTGGTTTATATTTCTAGTCGTAGAACAACATGTGTATAGATGCGTTTTACGCTTTTTCGGGGTTTCATTTTGGGCTCATTGGATCTTGGCCTTTAAAATTTAGTTTTTCCACCCAGCGTCGACCGCCCGAGCGGTAGGAGTGCGCTCAAGCGGGGTAGTGGCAGCGCATGGCTTAGAGTGGGGTTTGCTCGAGCGGTGCTTGGGCACTCGAGCAATGGTGTGGCCGAGTGTATGTCGGCAAGGGGTCCGCTCGAGCGGTGCTTGGGTGTTCGAACGGTAGGTCCTGGGCGCGAAAATTTATAAAGCCTACAAATATCTTTTTAGAGACTCAAAAATATCTTTTCAAGCCTATCTTCTTCTCTACACCTTTTCTCTACCTTCTCTCTAGCTTTTGGGAGGCCCGGGGCTTAGTTTTTTGGGTCGAATAGCAGATCTTTGCTATCGGCGACGTGGGCTTCGTATCGATCCAAACGGATTCTCGTTCCGACGAGGTTGGATTTTGGGGCGTCGAGCTTTTAGCACTCTGAGGTAAGATCCTAAACTTTACTGCTGTATAAGGGTGATATATGTGATTATACGTGTTTTTACTGGGTGAAAAATACATTGAATGTGATTTTTCATGTCTAAACCTTGATTTTGGGTAAAAGTGGATTTTATGCATTTTCTTGGTTTTATACATGATCTGGATGCGTTAATATCTATGGTTTTCAAAAGGAGGTTTGAAAACGATGTGTTCTTGTGAAAAACATACTTTTGGAGGTTTGGAGCTAACTTTTGGGGTTGAGTCTCAGTTTTGTTGAAAATCTGTTGTTACATGCTTACAGATCTTCATGTGGATGGGTTAGATCACTTTCATACATGCGATGTAAAACTGCTTTGTGGGTTTTTAAATATTTTCTTTAGATGTACCGTGACAGTGGGTGTGTAGATGTGGCTTACATTGCTCCTCGGTGGAAGTCTAGAAACGTGCGCAGCGTAGGTGCTCTGTACCTTCGGGTTAATCCCCTTAAATTGAGTCGGTTGTCTCCGTAAATGGCGTTGTGTGGGTGCTTTGGACCCTTGGGTTTTGGGCCTGTAAATTAAGCAGTAGGTGCTTTGTACCTTCGGGCTAGTCCCGTAAATTAAGTCGGTTGCCTCCGTTAATGGCGCCGTTGTCGTAACTCTGTTTAGAACTTGTTATTACCGAGCAAGCCTTAAGTGGTGACTAGGGTAATGGGAATGAGTTTATAATTGTTACCTTTGCCTGTATGGCAGAGTTGGTACATAGGATTACATTTTTATCTCATTCTCCTCGACTGTGTGACCTGAGTAGAGAATACTGTTTTTTTACTGTTTTTCCTTAACGTGGCATGATATCTGTGAGTATGATATGTATATTTTCAAGGATGGAAAACTGATAGTTTTTTGGGGGGAAAATCTTTTAGCTCTTGTGATTAAGCTCGTGTGTGTATGATTGTATAGCATGCTTTACAGCTTTACTATCTTTTTCTATTGGGTTTCGGTTCACGATGTGGGATTTTGCTGTAAAAATATTTTCAAGTGATCATGTGGAGTTGACCTAGATGCTCGTGGTGATAGAGAGCTTGCTGTAGTTTTTCTGTTTTGAACATGTACTTATACATGTGATGCCTGTTTCAAAATGCTAGTTTTGTACGTCTTGAAACGATATATTTATTCATGTATGAGATTGCATAAAATGCTAGTTTTGTACGTCTTGAGACGATATATTTATTCATGTATGAGATTGCATATTTAATATTTATGAGAGTTGAACTGTGTGGATTTTCATACAAATGTTGTAATAACTTCAATTGATGATTTTTCAACTGCAAATCTTATTTTCTAAAACGTTATTTGGGGGGCTTTCGCGTGACCCTAGTGTTTGGGGCGTGACACAAGTTGATTGGGCGTTTAGGGTTTTGGCGTGACGATTGCTGGTGGTGGCAGTGACTCTGGCGTGACGACTGACAGCAATGGTGACGACGACTTGGGGTTTCAACGAAAAGGGGGGAAGTGCAACAATGTGATTTAGGGATTCGCACAGTTGAGAGTTTTTGTTTTTTTTGTTCTTTGGGCATTTAATTGAGAAATTTCTCAATACAAATTTTTTTGTCAAAATTAAGGGCATGTGAGAGTTTTATCTTCCAACTAAGAATTTTTTTTGTTACCTGTGTGTATTACTGATAATTTAATTGTAAATTTTTAAAAAATATTTTTCTTTCAAAAAATGAGATTTTGATTGTTACATGAAATTGAAATTGAGAAATTTCTCAATTAAAAAAAAGTAAGAATTTTTTGATTGCTTTGTATTCAAATGGGTTTTAGATGTATATTTGGTATAACAATAGAAAATAAAACTTAATTTTAAAAAATTTATGATATGACTAATTCTTATACAAATTTTACATATAGGACTCATATTTAAAAATTCTTATTTTATTTTTATTTTTTAATTTATGAATACAAAGAAAAATATTAAAGATGTAGTGGGACGAAGATATATTCGAATAATTTTTAAAATTTAAAAGAAAATAATAATAATAATAATAATAATAATAATAAGAGTTATAAATAAATTTTAAAAATAATAGTTGATGACTCAATAAAATTAAAAATTTCAAATATAAAGATATAGATATGAAAAATAATAGATAAATATAGTACATGTATGCTTTAATCTTGTAATATTTTTTGGAAAATAATTATATATATATATATATATATATATTTGAAAAAAATACTTATTTTATAAAAATCGAGGAGAATAGAAAAAACGAAGCAGTGAAAACATATATTATCCTCTTCTCATTTGTTATTCGGGTAGGAAAACTCAAACATAACGGAGCAACTACACGCCCAAGGCAGAGAGGAGAATTCTTATTCCTGATATCGTTTGGATAAATGACTTATTTTATTTTTGTATTGTTTAGTGTAATTTTGAATCATTTGAAAATTTATTATAATTTTTCATTATTTCCTTCGAAACGAGCTGAAAAAATAAAAAATTATAATCAAAATATATATAAATTAAAATAAACCAATGAGTTAATTTTTTTATTACTTATTTTCGTCATTAGTGATTTTTAAATTTCTTGATCTAATTTTTTTACTTTTTTCATCTTATCAATACAGTCTAAAAAAGTATAAAAAAAAAAACTAAAAGATGAAAAAAAAAAAAGAAAGCCCAGAGTCCAAAAAGGAAAAAAGAAGAAAAAAAAATCAAAGATTATTCCAAACGGAGCCTACATACTCTTTTCCTAAAAAACCTTGTCACGTCATGCGTTTTGACTTGTAGCACGCTAATTTTCAACACCAAAAACTCTGTTTTCTGATGTTTATAAATAGACCTTTCCCAAGTTTCTTTCAAATGAGAAGCCTATAAATAGACCTTTCCCCAGACCCTTTCAAATGGTTTAGTATCCTGGTTCAAAGATCAAATATCTCTTAAGCTAGATAAATATGTGTATTCTTGAGAACTTAATTAGTTGATACTCGAGTTTGGAATTTTTATACATTTCTTAGCTACTAGACTTTAAGAAATTCTAGTTCATCTAGAGTCTTCTTTTAAGTGTTCAAGCCTCAATAGTTTACTGGGAGTAGTTATTCTGAGTTTTGGTTGAAGTTTATGGTCTGTTGTCTACAAGTCAAAGTAATTGATTTTTTTATATTTTGTAGATAATCAGGATTGAGATCTATTGTTCTCGTCCAAGTTCACTGAACAGTTCGGGGTGAATTTCACGTGTGCTTGCACAAGTAAGGGATGAGATACCCACCGGTTGCTTTTACCGATAGACCCTCCAACGATCAAGTCAGGTAAGAGGATAGAGAGAGAGAAGAGTTTGAGAAACTAATTTGACAGAGTTTCTCCTAATAAAAAGAGAGCGTACCTTTGCCTTTGAGAGTGTTTGTTATTTATAGGAAGAAATATACTTAACCCGCTTTTAGAGTCCAACCCGACCCAAGTAGGTCGGGTTGTACTCCATCTTTCTGATCAATGCATAGCTATCAATCTGATGGCGACTTATCATTGCCATCATTTTATCTTTCTACAAGTTCATTTTTTTATATCAAGCTGTCCATCAGTACTCAGACTTAGTTTAGGCTAAGACAATCCTCTCTGACACCCTAGCCCCAGAGTTGGTGTAACTGCTCCTGATCTCTCATCATCAACCCCATTTTATGATACGCGTATCATGGGCACTGACCACCACGTATCAACCCCTGAGCTAGGCTTTAGAGGTCATTTAACATGACCTGCTCGGACATGGGGCTGAACACTCCTCGCGAGTCGCTGAGCACCCCTTATAATGACAAGCACTTTTCTTCGAGACTGAGCTTGGGCCTATGGCCGTGGTATTCAGGCCCATGGCCGTTCTGTGACCTCATCTCTCCCGAGTTACCATAAGCTTGGGAGTGTTGTCTAGGCATGCTCGTCTCACTCGCCGGGCTAGGAAGGGATACTGGAGTACAGTATCACGGGTCAGTGACTGCTGCGTTGTACGGCACTCTACGTGTGTGCCACGTGACCTTGGTCAGAGCTTGTCATCCCTCAATTTCCCCCATCATCTTGCTGTTGCTCGGCCACTCGAGCTACTAAAAGGTGATGCTATGACCCCACTCGATTCGTTGTATTGCTTTTTGGTCGGAAGACTTGTTGAGCAAGTTGTGCTCACGTATCGCCACTTAGCGCCATTGTACGCCAACCGCCACTTCCTCCACGTGGCAGTCCCCCATTGGTTCTGCGCCGCATTTATTGCGTATATTAAATTCGCAATAAATGCGTACGGCACTATCTGTTCCTAGGGTACAAAGATGTTGGCCGTCGTTTTTCATAAATGCCAATTATTGGGTTTTGAGACGGTTAAGGGGCCGACGCTCATGGTCCGAACACTATTTTTCTGTTCAACAGGCACAAATTTCTCTTGTGGCTGATCGAACATATGGTCTTGGACGTCTTATCTGCATGGGGTTGCCTTTGTTCGGAAGCTCGGGCTGCTTTGCGCAGCAATCATTAAATTCTCATTTAATGCCCTCAGCACATGAAGCCCAAAGAGCCATCGTTGGTGTCCTTTGGCACTTCGTCTGAATTGAAGAGAGAGGGGGGGGGGGGGGGGGGAAAGAGTATAAAAGGGGTCAGGAACCCCATTCTAAACTCTTTACAAACTTTCTCTCTCCTTCCCACTCTTGGCATTTTTCTGTGCAACTTCGGCAAAGTTTCGGCAACTGTCTCCTCCTCTCCGGCAAGAAGCAACTATCTCTTCCTTCACTCCAGCGAGAAGCGTCGTCTCTTCTGGATCAATTAAGGTACAGTATTCCTCTTTTCGTCTCTTTCAATTATAGTCTCAGCACCGTCATCGCCTCGCCAACTTCACGGTCGTCGGTGCCTTTTCATGGCGTTGTAA
Organism: Heliamphora exappendiculata; assembly: GCA_034768845.1. NCBI lineage: Eukaryota > Viridiplantae > Streptophyta > Magnoliopsida > Ericales > Sarraceniaceae > Heliamphora > Heliamphora exappendiculata. The sequence continues at coordinate 21,987 of JAOTRH010050154.1, read as the reverse complement.
ACACCTTCCTAGCCCCCCAAGTTTTTGGGAATTCACCCCACAACCTCCTTCTACTTGGTGTCATCGCCGCCGTACGCGATGGTGGCGGTCTCAGGTGTTCGTATATATATGCATATTTTATATATGTAAGAGAGCGTGCATATATACATATGCACATATGTATTTGCGCACTCCGTGCATATACATACATGCACATGTACGCGAATTCGCACACGCATAGGAGTTCACATGATGGCTTTTGTTTAGAAGATCAGTTTGTTTACCATCCCCTCTCTCTTTTTTTAAGACATGGGGCGTCTCGCGCGATATGTTGACTCTCCCGAGGCTCTAGCCGAGCTCCATAGGGCTTGGTCTATCCCCGAGGACGTTAGCATATGCCAGGCTACAGGTGAGGAGACCCTGACTACCAGGGAGCCCGAGGGGCATTTTCCCTCTTGTGGCCCTCCTGGAGTCCAGGATCGAGTTCTCCCTCCTGAGCATTTGAGGGAGGCTCTCTCCTTAAAACCTTCTGCTTAATTTATTAAACTGTTGGATAATTAAATTCACCTGTAGGGTTTGGGTCAGTTAAAACTTATTAGTTTTCTTAATGGGGTATCATCAATTCTAATATTTTGAGACGTGAATTCTTCAATAATTAATATTTATCATTTAATTAATATCGTTATCTAACTCACCAGGATTATAGACACGTAAAAGATCGCACTCTTTAATGAATCAAAATAACGAAATATGCATAGATAACTAATTATTTCGGGATTAATAATATATGCACTCATAATAGTCATGAGATGTGAATTAATTTATATAGTCAGTATAAAATTAATTACTCCAACGTGGTCCTGTTCAATACACAAAGTGTATTAGCACAACGAGTCGGAATAATAAGCGACTCTATTATCTATTCCCAGTAACTAATACAGGTTTACTAAAATTTTGTACTACAGTCGTTTCGATAGTTTGTCCAATTCTATCTGAACTGTGAACCGAAAACTTATATTCTACAAGAACCTTTAATCTGGTCTTCTATGTGTAAGTCAAACTATACACACTATATTAAATACTATATAGAATAAAATACATCCATGCACGATATCAAATAAATAATGAAATACATACATTGCTCATTAAGATTTTCATAAAATGAAAAAAATAATTTTATTAATGAATAAGATTAAATACTAAAAATAATGTAAGACACGATTTTTAGTATACAATCCTCACACATGATGCTCATACATTTTGTCTCAATAATATCAGACTTATGCTTCTCTTTGTGTAGTGCATGTTACATTTGTTATCACACTCACCAAAAAAATGGGAATAAATAGCAAAACAAATAAAATAAAATAACAATAATAATAAGGATAAATTACACTGACCTCCCTTGAGATTTACGAAAATATCAACTACTTCCCCTGTTATTTTTGAAATGTCACTAACCTCCAATCAGGTTTAGTTTTTACATCAAATTAGTTCAACCGTTAAATTTATGTTACTATTTTAACGAAAATCACCAAAATCGTCCAAAATCAGAGAAGATGGGAGGTTAGGGTAGAAAGAGGAAGGAAAAAAAAGAGAGAAAGAAAAAAAAAGTCCAGGCGCCGCACTAAAAACCCACCCAAACCAGGGCTTTTTTATGCTTTCTCTTTTTTTTTTTTTCTTCTCTCTATCCTAACCTCCCACCCCTCTGGTTTTGAACGATTTTGGTGGTTTCCGTTAAAGTAGTAATAGGAATTTAACGGTTGAACTAATTTGATGCAAAAACTAAACCTAAGAGTATGTTAGTGACATTTTAGAAACCACATGGGAGGTGGTTGATATTTTCGTAAATCTTAGGGGAGGTCAGTGTAATTTACCCTAATAATAATGAAATTTGTACAAACATGAATGACTCAACACTTCAACTCTACTCACAAATCCTAAGTTAAATGAAGGACTAACACGCGGTTAACTTTAGATCAAGATGAGCAGACCTAGAGGATGTCCTTGCCTCGAACCGATACAGAACCCAGAGCCGCCCAGGGACGGAGAAAGGAAATAAGGATATTCGTGATATCCTTCGAGATCTTGTTGATACCCTACGCCATCTGCCACCTACACGGATACCGGTGCTACCACCACCAGTCACCCGAGAATGCACAGTTATGTTTTTCGAGTTTTGCCAGCAACGACCCCCAACCTTCTCCAGAGGATCCAACCCCTAGCAAGCTGAGGGCTCGTTGAGACAGATAAAGAAAATGTTGAACATTATGGGTGTTCAGTCAGAAGCAGACAAGGTTGCCCTAGCCTCATACCAGTTGGAGGGAGAGGCAAACCATTGGTGGACTGCAGTATAGAATACGAGAGATGTCACCACAATGCAGTACTTTGAGGAGTTATTTCTTCAAAAATACTTCCCCGATGTCTTACGATAGGATATGATGAGGCAATTTCTAGAGTTGAAGCAAGGATGGATGTCTGTGACCGAATATACATCAAGTTTGAGGAACTAGGAATACATGTTACGACCCTTATCCCCGATGAAGCGGCGAGAACAAGGAGGTTCAAGTGGAGCTTAGAGCCCGTCATCAGAGGATGCATGGTGGGAATGAGCCTCTAAACCTACGCCGAGGTCGTGAATACTGCATTACTCTTAGAATGGGAGATCATCAACTCAAAGAAAATCTTTCAGAGCAGAGATGGACCCTCAAAGGGAGGGCTAATATGTAACAGCTACCACAACAACCACCAAAATTCTAAGCCTTACAACAGGAACCAGCTGGCCATAGAAGAAAATTGGTAGCAAGCGCCAGAAGGAAGAGCACCCTTTACGTGCTTTGGATGTGGAAGGAAGGGCCACCACATATTTGAGTGCCCACAAGAACGGAGAAGAGATGGCCCCGGATTCAAAAATTGGCAGCCTCAGTTGCAACAGCAGTACCAGTAACCACACTAGTAGCAATACCCTCAACAACAACAACTACATCAATGAGGCCAACACTTGCCGAATCAGCACCCTAGGCAAGTAATGAACCGGCCACCGCACGGAGGAAGACTAGTCAAAAATGCCAACCAAGGTCCCAGGGGACCCCAACAGCAACAAGCTAGAAACTGGAACCGCAATGGCGGAGGAAGGGTTTTCGCCATTCAAGGGCACGAGAAAAAGGATTACCAGGTCATCCAAGGAATGTTCATGCTCTTCAACACCTTGGTAAAAGTACTATTTGATTCTAGAGCATTGAATTCGTTTATATCTGCTGCATGCACGAAGTCTCTGCAGTTAGAACCGAAACAGTTACCTCAAGCCTTATTCATAGCCACGCCGGTAGGAAGCCAAGTAAGAGTAGACCACATATGCAGATCGTGCACGTTGGATATCGCCGATAGCAGTTTATCTTGTGACCTACCGATTATGAACTTAGTTGACTACGATGTTATTTTGGGAATGGACAAGTTGTCTTCCCACCAAGCCTTGATATATTGCCATCAGAAGAAAATCAAGGCCTACACCGAAGATAGAGCCCAAGTATGAATTCAGGGTGAACGAAGGGACCCCCAGATGATGATTGCTTGCCGAACCCAGCACGTCGCTGCCCTTCCTAGCCTAGTGTCCTATTTATTGGCTAGAACTGATCTACAGCCTGAGGTAGAACTCCCCCGAATAGTTTGTGAATAGAAGGATATCTTTCCCAAAGAGCTACTAGGATTACCTTCACGACGAGAGATTGATTTTTCTAACAAACTCTAACTGGAGATCGCTTCCATATCCATCGCCCCACACCACATGGCACCAGTAGAACTTTGAGAGCTGAAGGAGCAACTACAAGGGTTACTTAACAAGGGATTCATTCGTCCAAGCACGTTACCTTGGGAGCGCCAGCACTTTTTGCGAAAAAGAATGATGGAACTCTACGGTTGTGTATCGATTATCGACATTTAAACTGGGAACCATTAAGAATCAATACCCCTTGTTGTGAATCGACAATTTATTTGACCAACTCCGAGGATCAACTCACTTCTCGAAGATCAACCTCAATCCGGATGTCATCAGTTACGAGTAAAGAAGGAGGATATACCCAAGATAGCCTTTAAAACCAGATATGGCCACTGAGTTTGTAGTCATGCCCTTTGACCTAACCAATGCCTCAGGAGTATTCATGAGTTTGATGAACTGACTCTTGCAACCACACCTGGACCAGTTTGTCGTAGTTTTCATCGACGATATATTGGTCTATTCCCGAACCGAGGAGGAACACGAGCAACACTTGAGGACGACTCTGCAGATTTTAAGGGAAGCGTAACTTTATGCCAAAGCCAGTAAGTGCGAGTTTTGGTTAAACGAGGTGAGATTTTTGGGACATGTAGTATTCGAGAAGGGGATAGAAATAGACCCGACCAAAGTTGAAGTTGTCATGAAATGGAGACAATTAAAGAATGTGTTCGAAGTCCGTAGTTTCCTCGGCCTCGCTGGTTACTACAAACGATTCACTTAGAACTTTTCGAAGTTGGCCAAACCATTAAATCGACTGACCCAAAAAGGAGTCAAGTTTGAATGGAATGAGAAATGTGAGACGTCCTTTCAAGAGCTTCAAAGGAGATTGACGAGTTCTCCCATCCTGGTAATACTAGAGCGAGATATCGAATACACTCTTTATTGTGATGCATCCAATGAAGGATTAGGAAGTGTGCTAATGCAGAATGGCAGAGTGGCAGCATATGGATTGAGACAACTGAAACCATATGAACAAAACTACCCTACCCATGACTTAGAATTGGCGACGGTCATCTTCCCGCTAAAGTCTTGGAGGCACTATCTTTACAGAGAGAAGTCTGAGCTATTCACGGACCACAAAAGTTTGAAGAACCTATTATCTCAGAAAGACCTGAACATGAGGCAGTGCCACTAGGTTGAGTACCTTGAAGACCACAATTTCACCTTGGCTTATCACCTTAGAAATGCAAACGTGGTGGCTGATGCCTTAAGTAGAAAGATAAGAACAGAGTTAGCTTTCATCGTTGCACACAAATGGAAGATGATGGAGACACTCGGCGATTTTCACTTACAAACCACAGATTAAGAGGAGGGATCCTATTTTGTGCTAACCGTGGCTACCTCTAACTTACGTCAACAGGTCCTCGACGCCCAAAAGCATGACTAAGAAGTTGAATACATCCGAAAACACATGATAGCTGAGGAATCAAAGCCTGGATGGGCAGTAGATAAACATGGGCACCTTACATTCTAAGGCCAATTTTTCGTTTCGAACGTTAATGAAGTATGGTAAAACATCTTGAAGGAGTTTCATCGACCACCCTTCGTAGTCCACCCTAGAGAGATTAAAATGTTTCATGATCTGAAGGAAGAGTATTAGTGGGCCGGTATGAAGAAGGATGTTGTAGATTACATCACCTGATGCCTCATTTGCTAGCAAATTAAGGCTGAACACCAGAAATCGAGAGGAACTTTACAATCGTTGGAGATGCCTGAATAGAAGTGGGAGCACATTATTATTGACTTCGTCACGGGACTGCTAACATCACCCCAGGGACATGACGAAAGTTGGGTTATCGTGGATCATTTGACTAAGGTCGCTCACTTCTTGCCGATTGGACCTTCTGACACTTTAGAGACATAGAGCCAGAAGTACATCCTGGAAGTAGTTCGCTTACATGGGATATCGACCTCTATTGTCTCCGATCAAAATCCCTACTTCATGTCTCGTTTTTTGCAAAGCTTACAAATAGCCTTGGGAACGAAACTTTGCTTTTGCAGAGCCTTTCATCCTTAAACTAACGGGCAGTTCGAATGTATTATCTGTTAGTTCTAGGCAACCAAAGAGGGGGAGTGAATTAAGTCTTTAAAAATATATAATTATTTTAAAAACTTTTTCAAAATTTTTTTAATATTGCAATCAGTTAAAGCAGAATAAGCAAATATTGAAGTAATGAAAATATGAAAAAGGTTAGGGATAGAGAGATAGAATCTGACACCAAAACTTTTATAGTGGTTTGACTTCTTCCAAGCCTACATCCACTCTTTAAGTTTTTTCTTGAGTATTTTCACTATATAGAATGCTTCACGGGCGCATTCTAAGCCTTTACAACTTCAAGACTTTGCTTGAGCAAACCAAATATTTACGGGCACATTCAAAAGCCTAACATAGCTTCAAGAAGATCCTATAAAAATAATTCTCTATTTTTTTCTAATATCTCTTGAACTCTTCTTTGATGAGATTTACTCACTCACTTATAGGATAAAGGGTAACTCATCATCGGATACAATAAATGAAAATTATTAATAACAAATATTCACTATCTTTACCGAATAGATTTACAATAAATGAGAAAGTAAAGAGAGATAAAGACCAATGGCTGGAGATTTAGCAATAAATGATGGCTTGGAAATTCTGAGTTTGATTCAAGCAATATAACAGTTATTATAATTCTCCAGTTGTGGTAAATGCTGAGAAGTTACTCCTTATATAAGCTCTTGTGCATTAATGACCGTTGGAGGTAGGTGAGAGCAATAAATGCCAAAAATTTAACCATTGAGGTCTGCCACGAATTTGAATTTTCATCGCCGACGTAGACACAAATTTTTTTGGTGTTGACACAAAATGTCTAGGGTAGGTGTGGCGTTAGAATTTATTGGTTATTCTGGAAAATGGTCAAAAAATAAAATTCAGAGGATAAAGAGTCACCCTTTAAAGGATAAAGGGTGACTCATCATTGGATACAATAAATGAAGAGTATTAATGAGGAATATTCACTCTCTTTACAAAATAAATTTACGATAAATGAAAAAGTAAAGAGAAATATGGAACATTGGCTGGAGATTTAGCAATAAATGATGACTTGAGAATTCTGAGTTTGATTCAAGGAATAGAACAGTTATTATAATTATCCAGTTATGGTAAATGCTGAAAAGTTACTCCTTATATAAGCTCATGTGCATTAATGACCGTTGGAGGTAGGTGAGAGCAATAAATGCCAAAAATTTAACCGTTGAGATCTGTCGCGAATTTGAATTTTCATCGCCGGTGTGGACATAAATTCCTTTGGTGTCGACACAAAATGTCTAGAGTAGGTGTGGCGTTAGAATTTAGTGGTTATTCTGGAAAATGGTCAAAAATAAAGAAATTCAGAGGATGTTTAAAAAAAATCTTTTAACACCTTGAAAACCAATATTTTGAAAACCCCTCTTTGTTGAAAATAGAGTCGTCACTTAATTTTTGAGAAAAATTAAGAAAAAAAAAATGGCTACTGATTTTGAAAACATTAATTAGAGAAAAGAGAATTTGGGGGCTAAGCTACAAATCGGGAAAGATGTTAGGCATTCCGTTCGTCCAACCATAAGGTTGGCCTCTACTAATTATTATTGATTTTTTTAATAGAATTTCTCAAATGCATGCAAATAAAGAAAATAGAGACAAAGAGGGAACATTCAAAATCAAATATGAAAAATACATAACATATATACATTGTACTCCAAATCAAAACAAATAAAGAGGTAAAATCCTAAGTCCTATGGCATGCAATTTCTAACTAAAATAATACATGGAACATATCCACATGCGATTTCATCAAAAATAAACTAAGTTAGCATGGTTTAAATAAAAGAACAAAAATATACTAAAAAACGTTTAAAATAACTTAAACATGGTTTGTTACAAAAGATAAACTAAACTATTATAAAATATGCTTTTAAGTAAAGCAAACAAAACGTGCATTAACATTAACATGATGAATTAGTAAAAAAAATGCAAAATAAAATATGCATAAAACTAATCCTAAAAGAAAGTTATAAAATAAGGTTATGTTAAGATAAAAAGAGATTAGAAAAATAAAATATTAACAAAATGAAGCCTAACTATTTATATTTAAAACGAAAATAAAAGAAAAAAATTTATGTTTACGGAATGAAAATTAGGTAAAAAGACTTTTTATAATTTTTAGAATTTAATGAAATAAAAGAAAAAGAAAGATAACATAAATGTTATAAGAAGATAAAGCTACAAAAAGAAAAAAAAATAAAACTTTATAAGAAAATTAAAGCTAATAATAAAATTAAAGAGATTAAAATGTTACATTATGAGGAGAATAAAGTTAATGATAAAGAAAAGAAAAGAAAAGAAAATAAATGCTATGAAAAAAAATTACATTATTATTGAAAGAAAAGGAAAAAGAAATAAGAAGCTAGGAAATGAATCTTATGCTAAAAGAAGATAAAATTGAACATTAAACTAATATTATAAGAAAAAAAAAAAGAATACTAATAAAATAAATTTGACTAACTAAAGGAAGAGAAAAGAAAATAAATACTGGAATATTAAAGAAAAAGTAAAGGAAAAAAAATAGAATATTAGCATTAAATGGGTGTAATGCTGACAATTACAACAATTTTCATGTAAGTGCTTGCATTATAATAATAATGACATTGTTAGTTATATTATTAAATTATATTAGCGCTAATTAATGAATAAAAAAAAGACAATGTGCTTAATGTGGATGTGTGAACTAAGCAATTAATTAAGAATACTAAACTAAATGAAGCAAATTAAGTAAGAAACAAGATTAATTATACGAATAAAAGAAAAGCGTGAATTGAAATTGAATTTTAACCCGATCGTTCCAAAAGAGAGAGAATAGAGTTAGAAAGACCGGAGATCCAAACGAGGTACCTAAATTACTGGAAAATCCTCAAGTCGGGAATGTGCTTTAATGATTCAATCCTCGGGTAGGGATCCAAGCAAGACTTCAACGTCGGTCGGAGGTTCGGCAAAGTTTTGGCGTCGGAGCTCGGGATCGCTCGATATATAGGCAGAGTCTCCCTCACTCAAAAATTCCTCCTAAAAACGTACGTTGGGGTACGATATTTATAGAATTATTCAACCAATGAGATGTTGCCACATTTTGGGACACGTCAGGCAATTTGGAGTTGGCGGTTGCCACAATGCAAGTTGGCGGTCGCCTTACTTAGGAAACAAGTTTCGATGGTTCGTCAAAATTTTATTGGTTTGAAGGTTTTGGGTTCGAATACCGAGCTTGGATCACTTTCCGAGGATCGAACTGAGGTACTATTCCATCTGTTTTCATCATCGAATTCACCTAAGATTAGGCGGGGTCAAATTGGGGTGTCTATAGTTGCCCCACTTTGATATAACTTGCGTAGCAGTGCGTGGAGTAAGTTATATCAAAGATCCAGAGACAACATCCATTTGATCAAGCCATCAATCTTAGACCACAAACATACAAGCGCGCATATGATGTTGGTCGTACTCAAATTTTCATCGAGCTGCCTATGTACCCCCTTTGCTAGGGATCAAACCAAAACGTAGTTCCTGGGGCAAAATGCAAGATGCAATGATAAAAGATACGATGCATAACAAGTATAGTGTAATGCATATATAACGTGAGTCAGTTTAGGGTCATGAGGAGGACCGACGAGTCAGTTTATGGTCATGAGGAGGACCGACAATTCAGTTTAAGGTCATGAGAAAAACCAATAAGTTAGTTTAAGGTCGTGAGTAGGATCGACGAGTCAGTTTAGGGTCGTGAGGTGGACCAACAAGTCAGTTTAGGATCGTGAGGAGGACCGACGAGTCAGTTTATGGTCATGAGAAGGACCGACGAGTTAGTTTAGGGTCGTGAGGAAGACCGACGAGTCAGTTTAGGGTCGTGTGACGGACCGACAAGTCAGTTTTAGGGTTATGAGGAGGACCGACGAGTCCGTTTTAGGGTCGTGAAAATGACCGACGAGTCAGTTTAGGGTCGTGAAAAGGACCGACGAGTCAATTTAGGATCACAAGGAGGACCGATGAGTCAGTTTAGAATCATAAGAAGGATCGAAGAGTCAGCTCAGGGTCATGAGAAGGACCGATGAAGACATCAAATTAACAGGTCGAGTTAAAACTGAAAAATTCGGGATGAGGTGTGGGACAAAGATAATCAAAATCCAAGTTACGGCTTAAAATTAAGTTTATCAGGAAGAAAACCACGCACACAAAATTTTTTTGAAATATTTTTGGAAAACATACATATACACACTTAAAATCATTTTTGGGAAACACACACTCAAAATCATTTTTGGAAAAGCTCTCAAAATCATCTTTCAAAAAACACACACTAAGTAAGAATTTTTAAAGAAGAATAACTAAAGATTTTATGTTTTATAAAAATTATTTTTGCTAATAAAGCGAAAAGGACATATGCATACAAATAATGAGAAGATAAAATATGCATTAAAAAACTCCAAACAGTCCTTAAAAACCCTAAAACATTATGAACGCAAACTGATATAGGGCCTCCAACTTTGAAGTTGGCGGTCGCCATGATGGGAATGACGTGACTATTGACATGACGGCCGTCGCCAAGACTAAATCCTTCTGACACGGCGGCCGTCGGGTAAAAACCCTTCGAATTTGACGGTCGCCATGTGGCGTTTTAGGAGACCGGCGGTCGTTTACTTTGGAGTTGGCGACCGCCAACTCCAGGCGTGCATAAGGCCCATTCAAGCGCATGGATCAGGTTCATTCACTCCTTCCTCACTCTCTCTCTAAACTCCAGTGCTCTCAAGCTTCTCTCTTGTCTCTCTTTCGTCTCTCCCTTAGCTTTCAAGCCTCCTCTCGCTTTCTTTTCGCTTCTCTCTACTTCACACGATGTTCACACTCTTGTTCGTGATTCCACTCCTCTTCATGGCGAGCCTAGTCATAAGGATGACGATTTGGGGGGACGACGGGGCCCCTTTGCTACTATGGGCTCTACTATGGGTGTGCCTCCTACTAGTGGGGGCACTTCCACGCAGCCCACTGCTGCAATGGATGCCCTCGTGCTCGAGGCAGAGCATGCCTCCCGCCATGTTGCTGAGGAGGCACGAACTGCTGCAAAGGCTCAGGCGACTGCTGATGCTGTTGTAGAGGTCGTGATTGCTGACTTTTTGGATCCCGATGCTAGAGAGGGTCATTCGGCCCCCTTCGACGCGCACACCTACGCTTCATTGCCTCATCGCATGGTTCCACGTGGAATGCGATGCTACGAGCCTCCTGATGATGTAGTTGCTGCCAATGTTCTTCTACGAGAGCCTGACCACCACATGTCTCGTCGACGCCCATCAGTAAGTATCCTATCCCTACTATTTCAATGCCAGAGTATGAAATATCTCAAACGTAGACGCATGCTTAGGATCCCCCATATGATGATGTAATGATGATATTGATGACTTATTTTCATGTGTTGAATGATTTTGATAATATGAATGGTGATTGGGATTGGAACTTAGCTTAGGTACCTATGCGATGGAGATTAAAACAGTAGGGGTAGGATTCTAAGCAAACAGCGAAAAGGGGCAATTTATTATTTATTTTTAAGAAAAACATAAAAGTTAAGGGAAAAATTTTATTTTAATTTTTGTTAAAGGGATTATTTTTATCAAAAATCCTAGAAGTTTTAAAAACATTTTAGAAAATTTTCCAAAAATTCTAAAAAATTTAGGAAAACATTTTTAGAAAATCAAGAGAAACCCTCGGAGATTTTAAGAAAAATCTTAGAAAACGTAGGCAAATTTTTAGAAAGTCCGAGGAAATTTAAAAAAACTTTTTAGAAAATCTTGAAAATTTTGAAAAACCTTTTAAAAAGGAGGAATTTTAAGATGTTTAGAAAAATCTAAAAAACTTTTTGAAGAAAATTTTAAGAAAATGTTAGAAAATCCTAAAAAATTTTGAAAATTTTTTTGAGAAAATTGTAAGAAAATTTTAGAAAATACTAAATTTTGAAGAAAATTTTGAGAAAATTGTTAGAAAATCTTAGAAATTTTAAAAAAAAATTTAAGAAAATTGTTGGAAAATCCTAGAAAATTCTAAAAAATGTTGAAGAAAATTTTGAGAAAATGGTTAGAAAATCTTAGAAATTTTGAGGAAGATTTTAAGAAAATGTTAAAAAATTTGAGAAAAATTTTAAGAAAATACTAGAAAATCTCAAAGATTTTAGGAAGATTTGTTTTTATTATTATTATTTTATTTTATTTTATTTCTTTTATATTTTTTTATTGGGACAATTTTCAATGATTTCTAGAAAATTAATCCTAAAAAATTAGGGTAAAAGGGACAAAACACAAAGTTATTATTATATTTTTTTATTATTATTTTTATTCTTGGGAAGAACATTAGTATATAATGATAGAGATTTGCCTGGTACACCAGGGTTTAGGGTTACTAGAATGTGCAGAAATCAAGAACCTATGGTTAGGGTGCCTGATTTTTTAGGGCTTGAAAGGACCGAGGAACCTAGGTTTTGTTCTCAGTTGTTTCCCTGCACTTTGCTTGTTCGATCTGTTCTTTATGTATTCTCTATCTATCTTCTCGTTACAGGCTTGTCACTACGACCAAGGCTTCGGAGGTTCTGCTTCCAGAGAGGTGTTGGAGTGGTACGACGCTCTTTCTGCTCCTAGCCGAGCTTATATCGATGCCTCTGGCTTTGCTCGCTTCATACCCCTATGGGGTAGGACGAGCAATGATCGAGTATGGCTGACAGCTTTGGCCGAGCGGTGGTGGGATACCACCAACACTTTCCATTTCACCACCTTCGAGGCCACACTTACGCCTCTGGACTTTGCACTCATCAGGGGCATCCGAGTGGGTGGTGCCCCTATTCCATTTGATCCATCCATAGCTCAGCCGTCCGACCGGGATCGAGTCAGATACACTTGGTTCTTTGACCGCTTCCGATACTTCTAGTGCACCGAGCCTTGCCACTACGAGTAGGTCACATGAGGCTTCTTGGTGTATATGTTTGGTACCTCCTTATTTTCAAACAAGGAGAAGACCGTTCACTTGCATTACTTGGGCGGCCTGGCTCGTCTTGATCGGGTCGCTTCGTACGACTGTGGAGGTGCTACTCTGGCTACGCTCTACAGTTTCATGTAGACCTTGACCCGATTCCCCCAGGAGCTCAGTATTAGGGGATACTGGAGGGTCTGGGAGGTATGATTTAGTTTTTGCACTTTTCCATTCATTTCAGTTGTCTGTTATTATTTTCTTGCTGACATCTTCTTCTTTGCAGCCCGGTGGTCCCGAGGGCTGAAGGGGAAGAAGGCCGGGGGGAAGGACATTGATAGGTTCTGGATTTCACTAGACCGACTGACTCCCGACCAGGTACTGTGTCGTTCTTTGTACTGTACATGCACACTAATTACTATATTCTGTACACTAGTTATCATGTTGTACTGTATTCACTACTCTATGTATGTATTACTACAGGTTCACTGGGACGTCTGGCGAGCAGCAAAGGATAGGGCTGGCGCAGATCTGATGCACAGTCGAGATATCACTTCCAGGCGGATCCTACTGGAGGGCCCATTCGGTAGGGAGTACTATCTTGGCGAGCGAGTGGTTCACCAGTCGCTCGGCCTTGATCACTTCAGGATACCGGTGGTCCCTCCAGTTCGTATGCGCCGGACTGATCGTCTGGGCCCCGTCGACTTGCTACTGGAGACAGTGGAGACACCAGTTTCAGAGCTACTAGTGGCGGAGAGGGACTACACAGCCTGGGCCCGGGCACACCTAATGGGTCCCTTAGGTCCTGGCCCAGCTGGTCCTGGCAGCAGGAGGAAGGGATTGGCATTAGAGGTTGCTGGTGCTGGTGCTGCTGATGCTGGTCCTGCTGCTGCTGTTAACGCTGGTCTGGCTGGTGGGGCTAAGGTTAGGAGTGTCAAGATACCTTGGACCGTATCTTCCTTCATAGATGGGTATCCTTTTGATATTCCTATCCCGGTTCCTCCAGCCCCGGAGTTCCGGCCAGAGCACGCTTAGGTTTGACTCTTTTCTCACTATTTCCTTTTTCTCCCTTTTTATCCGTAGATTTCTCATTTCTGTATTATTTCTCAACAAACGGATTAGGTTTGGCTGGATCATCTCATGCTGGTGATGAACGGCCTGCGGACCCTTGTTCGCCAGTAGGATGCAGCTCTTCGTGCAGCTGGGGTTCCTTTTGTTCCTCGGCCGGTGAGTGTTTGTCTTTTTGATCTCTTTGTTCTCCTTTATACTATTTCCTTATTTTTTTCTCTTTCGACAACCTCCTATAGTTGCTGCTATTCCACCCCCTGCTCCTGCTCCTGCCCCGGTTTCAGCCCCTGCTCGAGGCTGCGGTTCCCGGGCATCTTCTCGGGCTTAATCTAGAGGGTCAATCTCGTCTTCTTGCAGCTGATCCAAAGCTGAATCTTCTTCTTCCGGCAGTGATGGTGATGCCTACATCGAGAGGCTCTTTGAGGACGTGAGCTCGGACGAGGCTAGTCCTTCCTCCCGACGGGTCCGCCCCAGGCATTAGTGAGAGAGAGAGAGGTCCCCCTTTACCCAGTTTCATTTATTTTTTGATTTATTTTGATGGACCTGCATGCCCCAGTTTGACACATTTATCTACTTCATGGGCCTGTGTTCCCCAATTTACTGTTTGTTGGGCCCGGGTGCCCCAAATTTTTTACCTTGTTACACTCTACTACTTTTTGATGCACTTTGAGCCTTAGTACTATTTATTACTTCATCTGTCCATTTATTTCATGATTTTTCTTTATTTGTTGTTCAAACTGCCTTGGATGTATAATTCAGGTGCCACGACTGATACAGATTACACAGACTGCAAACTGTCCCACACCCGCCATGTTCTAATGTGGCGGTCGCCATGATCCAATATGGCGGTCGCTACTTTCAAGAAAACTGACATGGCGATTTCTATTTCAAACTTGGCGGTCGCCCGGTCAAAGAGCTGATGTCACTGTACTGTGCTTTTTGGAGTTGGCGGTCGCCAATTCCAAGGTAGCGGTCGCCACAATAAGTGTGCCTTTTACCAAATTTTTGATTTTTTGCCCTTTTTTGCCCTATTAATACTATCCTAGAGACCCCATTTGTTGTTGCTCGGACTCAGATGATCAATCCCCTTTCTTCATGGATTAAGGAATTCTCCCATATCGAACGTTTGAACTTTTGCCTCTTTCGGCCTTAATGCCATTTTCTCACTGAGGACTGTGAAGGTTAACAGACCTCTACTGATGGTTGCTGCACAACTGTGAGATCCGCAGTCTCACGTCTTTCGGTTCGATTTTGAAGAACTCTGCCCCACTGTGGAGGAGTTTGCTACCATTTTGGACATGACTCCGCGGAGTTTCGTTGTCGTTCCCTCTCCCTTTCTTTCAGTTCAGCAATAGGTGATGCAACTCTGTGGTCTATCTAGATGGGAAGCTTCTCTACTGACATCAGGTGACTGTCTTGACATTCCATGGCTGATTGAAAGGTTCAGTCCTACTGGTGACCTTAGCAATCTTGACTTTCAACTGCTGCGTCGTCATGCTATTTGCTTCTGTCTTCTTGCCCGGTATCTTCTTGTTCCTTCTGATGGTCGAGTTTGCTGTGCACTGATTGACATTGCAAGTCAGATGTGGGTGGAGAAGGACTTTGTGCCCCTTGTTTTGGTCGAGACACTGCTAGGGTTAGACACTTTTCATCGTGGTGAGACCACCACTTTTGCTGGCAGATCCTTACTTCTTTAGGTAAGCCCAACATCTTTCTCTGTATCAAGTCCATTGTCATGCTGCAAAGCCTTTCTTTTACTATTCTAACTCTTGCCACAGATCTGGCTAATGGAGAAGGTGAACCTTGTTTAGAAGCCTCCTACTGATAGGCACAATGTCGTTGCTTTCCTTTACCGCCCCCGTTATCAGATATGTGATACCGATGCAGCTTGGCGACAGTATCTTTCCTCTCTGACCGGCCCAGACATTACCTACTAGTGCCCTTGATGGCGGATCTCTGTTATGATCTTGACTACTATGGACCATCCTGGTGTGCTGTTGGTTGGCCTACATCAGACTACCTTTTATTACCCATATCAGATTATGCGGCGTTCGGTCACAGTCAGACCATCTTTCCCGGTATCCGAGGCCGTTTGTTCTCATCTACGTTGCAGGCCCCATTTTTATCATTATATCAAGACGCTTGGCCAACTTGCTCACGAATGGAGATGTCGAAACCGCAGTGTCCTGAACTTTCTGTTGAATATAAGGTGTGGCTAATACAAGATAGGGAAGAGAAGGATAAGGAGGAGGGGAAACATGCAGTGAAAAGGAGAAGAGTTTGAGGATTTCTACTTTATTTTGAAAATTTCATAACCTTCTTTTTATATATATATATATATATATATATATTTTTTTTTTTATATATTTTGTAGAGTTTGGAACTTGCGTGCCCTTCCTTTTTATTTAAGAACTTTGTACTCTTGCTTAAAGTAATGAAAAAAACTCTCACTTCATGTTTAAGATTGTTCAAATTTATCCGAAGCTTGAATATCTTTATTATCAAATTTTAGAAATTAATTTGCATTGGACTTATTTAGATTCAAAATAGTTAAAGACAAAGAATGTGGCCAGAATTCTTTCAAAAGAAGCTGCCTACGTATTCCAAGAAGATAGAATCAGGCCATAATGTAGTTCGGGCTCGATTTTCACTCGGGTATTAACACTCTCCTTTTGTGATGCTGTAACGTTTGCCAAAGTCGCCCTTTTGGATTTTCGGCCTTGCAGGCTGCTCTAACTTTTGCCTGAGTTTCCCTTTTGATTTTCAACTCAGTGAGCTTTTATTTTATCTTTATTTTTACCTCAAGGATAGTACTTTTTTAGTTGGTCGAGATTTACTGGAGTGAAGAATACATTGCCATCCAGATCCATAATGATGACTGCACTACTAGTCATGATGGTTTTGATGAGAAACGGTCCGGACCAGCTCGGTTTGAATTTACCTCTCGGGTCAAAGATAGGAGCTCTGATTTCCTTAAGGACCAGATCCCCTTCTTTAAGATTTCGGGTCTTGACCTTCTTATTGAACGCTCGAGCTATCCTCCTTTGGTAACCATGTACATGAAACAGGGCCTGCAACCTTCTTTCATCAAACAAAAGCAACCCTTCCATTCGGTTCCTCTGCCATTCTGCTTATGAGATATTGGCCTCGGCCATTACTCTTAGTGAAGGAATTTCCATCTCAATGGGGAGTATGGCTTCCATCCCATACACTAGAGAGTATGGCGTTGTTCCCGTTGAAGTTCGGATTGACGTTCGGTATCCCCAGAGTGCAAATGGTAGATGTTCCAGCCAATCTTTGTATGAGCTGATTATCTTTTGCAGAATTTTCTTAATATTCTTACTTGCTGCTTCGACTGCCTCGTTGGTCTGCGGCCGATATGGCGAGAACTTGTGAGCCGCTATCCAGTATTCCTCAAAAAGATCCATGACCTCCCATTAAAAATGTGAGCCATTATCCGAGATGACCTCATGGGGAATTTCGTACCGAAAAATGATATTTTGCTTGATGAACTTAGCAACATGAGAGGTTTTTAATACCGAGTAGGAAGCTGCTTCAACCCACTTGGTGAAATAGTCAATGGCTACTAAGATAAACTCATGTCCATTGGATGCCTTCGGTGTTACTCTGCTAATCACATCGATGTCCCATACTGAGAACGACCATGGTGATGTTAGGTTATATAGCTCAGACATGGGAACGTGCATAAGGTTTGTGTGAATCTGACATTTGTGGCACCTCCGCACGAACTGTATACATTCAGTTTCCATTGTCATCTAAAAGTATCTTTATCGTAGGATCTTCTTGGCTAACATGTTTCCGCTCATGTGTGGGCCACAAACTCCTGTATGAATTTCTTTCATTAGTTCTTGGCCTTCTTCAGTGTTTACGTACAGCTTGTTGACCCTGGAATGTCCTCGTTTGTATAGTCTACCACCGCATATGACAAACTGTGCGAATAATCGTCGTATTGCCCTTTTGTTCTTTTTGCTTGCAAACTTGGGATATTCTCCTTTCTCCACGAAGTTCTGGATGTCGAAGTACCTTGGAAGGTCGTCAGCGCTTTCTTCGATTGTGGATGTCATCTCATAAACTGGCTTTTTCTTCTGCTCAATTATAAAAGGTCTCATTCGAACCCCGGGTGGTATGCCAATCATGGATGCTAAGGTGGCTAGTTCATTTGCAAACTTATTCTGTAATCTTAGCACATGGGTAAAGATCACCGATTCAAAGCACGGTATCACCCTCTCTAGTTCTTGATGGTAGAGAATCAGTGTTAAGTCCCTGACCTTACATTCTCCTCTCGCTTATGAAACTACCAGTCCTAAATCTTCAATAACTTCTAACTTTCTTGCCCCTAGTTCTAAAGTTGCCTCCAATCCGGCTACATATGCTTCATATTCAGCCTGATTGTTGGTGACTTTAAAATTGAGCTTTAGAGACAACGGGACATGTGATTCGTCAAGAGTGACAAGGACTCCTATTCCATATCCATAATGATTGGATGCGCCATCAAAATATAGAGTCCACTTGTCATCCCTGACTTTCATCAACTATTCGTCAGGGAACTAAAACTCTTTGTCTTCACCCCCTTCAACTGGTTGATCGGCAAGAAATTTTGCCACTGCTCTACCTTTGACTGACTTTCGGGTGACATACTGTAGGTCAAATTCAGATAATAACTACAACTATCGGGCTAGCCTTCCTATCAGTGCCGGCTTTTCGAATAGATATTTCAACGGGTCCATCAGAGAGATGATGTTTACTGTGAAAGAGAGCATGTAGTGCCTTAATTTTCGAGAAGCCCAAACCAAGGTCCAACATGTCTTTTCCAGCGGTGTGTACCGTATTTCTAACCCGATCATCTTCTTGCTTAAGTAGTAGATGGCCTTTTCAATTCCAGTTTCTCCTTCTTGTGCAAGCATATATCCCATAGCTGAGCCAGTCACTGACATGTAAAGAATCAGTGGCCTGTTAGGTTCAGGAAGAGCTAGAACAGAAGGGGTTTGCAGGTACCATCGTACGGCATCAAACGCGTCTTGGAATTTTTTATCCCATTCGAACTCAACCCCTTTCTACAGCAGACGGAAGAGTGGCTTACAAGTAGTTGTCAATTTGGCTATGAAGCAACTGATGAACTGAATTCTTCCCAGAAAGCCCCTGACTTCTCGTTCGGTCTTTGAAGGAGGCATTTCCAAAATTGCCTTGATCTTCGATGGGTCGACTTCAATGCCTCATTGATTGATCATGAACCCAAGTATTTTTTCAACGGTGACTCCAAATGCACACTTTTGCGGGTTGAGCCGCATCTTGTAGTTTTGGATCCTTTCAAAGAACTTTTGCAATGCTGTGATGTGACCATCCCGATTCTTGAATTTGACTATCATATCATCCACGTACACCTCGACCTCCTTATGTATCATAGCATGCAGTAAGGTAGTGGCAGCCATTTGATAGGTTGCCTCTGTATTTTTCAAGCCAAACGGCATTACACGATAACAATAGGTGCCCCAAGGCGTGGTGAATGTCATCTTTTCTCTGTCATCGGGATCCATCAGAATCTGGTTGTACCAGGAGAAGCCATCCAAGAATGACAGCAAGGCATGCCCCGCTGTACTGTCTATTAGGACATCGATGTGCGGTAGTGAAAAATCGTCCTTTGGGCTGGCGTTATTGAGGTCCCGAAAATCCACGCAGACTCAGATACGATTGTTCTTCTTTAAAATTGGCACTATATTGGCTACCCATTTTGGATACTCGATTACCATTAGGAATCCAGCGTTGATATGTTTGAAAACTTCTTCTTTGATCTTCAAAGCCCATTCTAGCTGGATCCGTCTTATTTTTTGTTTGACCGATTTAACATCAGGGTATAGGGGAATGTGGTGTTGGACAATATCATGATCAATTCCAGGCATATCTTCATAAGACCACGCAAACACATCTTTGAATTCTTTTAATAAAGTTATTAACTGTTCTTGTTCAGCTAAGGATAAAGAAAAATCAAATTGAATATTTTGCAGGTTAGTTTTATTACCCAGATTTATTAAAAAAGTTTCTTCAATTATTGGTTGGGCACGCATTTTTTTTCTCTTTTTATTAAAAATTTTATTTCTTCGGAGATATACTCGTCGAATTCAAAAGCATCATAAAGCGTATGAAATAAATCAAACAAAGCAGAGTAACCGAAAACTTCGTTCATTTCATTAAGAACAGTGGAAATTAAAAACTCGATGGTAAAAATAGAGAGAGGAGCACCAACAGATGTGCCCTCAACTATAGATTCCGACTCAAATTCGGGCTCAGGATAGACGACCTTCTCATTACAAAACTCGATGGTCTAATTCTTTATTTCTTTTGCAGCAGCATCAACGATAAGCTTGGTGCAGTCAGCTGGCGTGCTGAAACCTATCCTGAAGCGGTCTGATTCGGTTATACGCAGCACTCCCAGGTCAACTCCATCAAGCATGTCAACCCAGTCCTCTTCCTGAACCTTCTTTTATTCCTTCTCTCCTTCCATTATTTCTTCCTCTTCCATGTCAGACAGCTGGTGGCTGAAAAAGATCTCTAACCCCGACAACTTTTGATTGGTCTCTTTGTCGATCCACGGTTCTGAAAAACCACAATACGAGAAATTTTGTCCCTCATTGACGAAGTATCCATTGAGCGTCCCGGAATATTTGGCCTTTCGCCCCCTTTTAGGCCCTTTCAGATCTTCTTCTGTTGGCTCATACCCAAAACCAAAAGGGTGCGAAGTTGGTAATACCTGAATGGGTTATAGGATTCCCTGCAGTTTACGTCCCAATCCCATACCTGGGAAGAAGGACATTTTTCTCATCATTGTTACCACTCAAGGGTTGACATACCTTTCTTCTTCATTCACCAGCATCTGAACAGCCTGTTCTTCATCAAACTGAAAACCACTGAGTAACACATCATCTTCACTATGCTGAACTTCCAACAGAGTTGTGCCCTCTCCTTCTCTCGGGGGGTGAATGCTGTCTTCTCCGTGGATAGTTAAAACTGCCCCATTCTTTATCAATTTTAGTTTTTGGTGAAGGGTACATGGTACCGCATGGACATTTTGGTCATGCAGCCACGGCCTGCCCAGCAGCAGATTGAAGGTGGCTGGTACATCTAGCACGTGAAACTCAACTGACGTTTCCAGAGGTCCTACTGAAATAGTGAATGACAGCAGTCCCAGTACATCCCTTCTTGTGTTGTCATAGACTCGCACCTCTTGATTGCAGGGAGTGAATTGATCTGGCCTCATCCTTATGCAGACAGCCGTTCTTAATGGGCAAACGTTCAGGGCATACCCATTATTAATAAGGGTTACTGGAACCCACTTTTCTAGGCGCTTGACGGTGATGTGAAACGGCTTGTTGTGACTTTTTCCTTCAGCGGACAAATTCTTATCAAAAAAGAAAATGACTTTTGGTTCGGCGACTGGTAGAATAAGCCCAATATGCTGCTCGGGGGTTGCATCTATCAGGACACTGACTGTAATACCCTGAAAATAAATAAATAAATAATTTAAAAATAAATTAAAAATAATAAATAAAACTAATATATATATATATATAGATATACAAAATCTTTGACCTAAATTTTGTACGGAAAGAAATAGATTGGTTTTATTTTGGCGTTAAAATAGAAAATTGTTTAATCAAGGGGCGTTGAAGGTGGGCTGGTGATGGAAGATTTTTGATTTGTAACCAAAAATAGGGTAGGCTGGAGCGTAAGGTGTATGTATAAATACCAGAGGGATTTGGAACTTTTTTGTGCAAGAAAGAGAGAAAGAAACAGAGAGAAAGAGAGGAAGTGAGTTACCGACAAATCAGCTCAGCCCCGGCGCCTCCTTCAGCCACCACCGGCGCCGACGACCACTGACGCTACCCCTGACGCTACCCCTGACGCCTCCGGCAACCACCGACGCCACCTACCGCTGCCGCTGTCCTCCTCTTCTCTCTATGGTTTGTATCTCTCTCTCTCTCTGTCTGTTCGATCTCTCTCTCCCCCCTCTCCGCCTGTCGAAAACCCTCCTGCCACCACCGGCGACCTTCGTCGGCGCCGTTGGCACCTCTGACGGACGCCGAACCCCCGTTTTGGTCGCACTGTCGCGGTTTGAGTTTTTGATCCAACGGGTTAGTTTTTGTTTTGGGTTTAC
>JAOTRH010050143.1:0-19417 GCA_034768845.1 Heliamphora exappendiculata | reverse complement strand
TATACCTCTTAAATATCAATTAATTCTCTTATTAAAATTGTAATTAAATACATATTATTATTATTATGATATATATATATATATATACACACATTAAATATCATTATTCGTGCATTTAATGTATCAACGGTCGTAACCAAAAATTTATTCGTGCAATTATTATTCTCTTTATTTATTCATTTAATATGTATATATATATATATATATGTATATATGTATATATTTTGAGATATTACAGCACAGCTCGTCTTGCTCGGACTTCGATGCCGAGCATTCCCTTTCATGATGTCAAGCATTTTGTATCTAGGGTCGATATCGAACTCCTTCTGAGTTTGGAGTTGAAAACTATTGCTTGGATTCATCTGGTCTCGAAATTTACGAACCTCGGACACATTGTCCGTATAGCTCGGCTCATCGCCCGAGCTAGCGTGTGTATGCCGAGGTGCGTGTCGTGATTGAAAGGATTGTTGCGTTGTACGACCTTTCACGTATGCTCTACGTGGCTCTAGTTAGGACTTGATCCATTTCAGTTTAAAAAGTATTTTGTGAGGGTTAGGAAAATCTCTCCAACTAAACTTGTGTTTGGCTTCTTTTTTTTTATAGATTTTTTGGCTTTTGACTTTTTGTAAAAAAAAATAAAAGAGATGTGAAAAAGGCCAATTGATTAAAGTAGGATGTCAAACAAGTGGACTCTTTAAGATGCTTGACAGCTCATTTTGCCAGTGCGCCACGTGTGCACTGTGAAACCTCTTAGGCCCACCCGCAGCACATGTAGATGCGGGGTATTGCGCTGCCATAGTATATGAAAATAAAGTTGCGGCTTCACCACCATCTACGAATCTTGGTGAGATGATCAGCGTTTGATTCTAACATGGGGGGCCTTTGCTGATGGTCTTGGCGTTGTTCTTGAGGATCGTTCCAACAAAGACAACAATTGTGAGATTGGTTTCGTTAAGAACTATACGATCTGTCAATGTGTCACTCAAATTAGCACCATCATTGAAGATTTTTTGATGAATTCATCGGTCGTGATCGATTTTTTCGTTTTTACTTTGTTATTCCCATAGACAGCGCCAAATTGTAGGTGTAAAAAATTGCACCTCTACATAATGAAGAATAATCTCAACGAAGAAGACGATGCACTCAGCAAACTTTGGGATCTTACAAAAACAAAGTACCGTTAGCACCTTGACCGATGGTGATCGGCTGGAAACATTCCGATACTTAAGTTAACCATAGTCATGGTTAAAAATGATATAATCCTTGTATAAACATTTGATTGCGTATCTTCTATTGTAAGGTTCGATCTTTATTTATAGAATAAGAATATTTTTTATCAAGAATTTTAATTATCTATTTGAGTTATTTTTTCAATAAAAAATCATATTACATGTTTTGATATCATTTTATATCTTTTGAGAGTTCGTATTTTTTAAGATATGATTTTATCTTTATAAAGAAATTCTATCCCCCGAAATATATATTGATAAAAAATATCCATACTTGAATTTATTGGAAACTTGAAACCACATGTGCGTTGATCAAGCCCAAAGGCAGAGGATATTAACTCCTCATATCCTGGTATAGTGCCAAAGTCAAATTCTGGCTTGGTATAGTGCCGATTTCATACCGTGGTGTTTGGGCTAAATTATAATTCTTTTAACTTATTTTTATTTTTTAAAACACTTTTTGACATTTAATCAGAAACTTCTACTTTTCTAGTCTTCTCTACGAGAGAAACTTAAAAAGTTTAAAAAAATTAATAAAAAAATTAAAAAAATTCACTTTAAAAAAGCAACATATAATTTGATTTAGTAGCTTATTGTAGCATATTTTTGTCTTTTCTAAATCCTTTTTTATATTCTGGTCAAGAATTTTTACTTTTTAAACTCGTCTTGATAAAAAATAGTCTAAAAAGTATAATAATTTGATTAAAAAAATTAAAAAAATCACTAAAAACAATAAACAAAATAAAATAAAAAATTCCCACATTATTACAAATAGGAATTTCTTCTACTCTTCCTTGCAAAAAAGCCTAATGAAAGTACCATTTTTAGATCTTGTCATGAATTGACAATTGCCAAATTTTGTCACATTTGACAATCTATTTTACAAGAGAAATAACACAGATAATTGAAGATGATTCATAGAGAGGTCTTATCAAATTTTAGCTTTGATTATGGTTTTAGCTCAACAATATAGATGCACTCAGCACTTTGGTAGATTCACAAGCTAGAATGTGAGAGACAAAAGATAACCTATTGTCAATGAACGCGAAAAACTATTTCAAAAAAAAAAAAAGGAGTAGCAAATGAA
Organism: Heliamphora exappendiculata; assembly: GCA_034768845.1. Taxonomy (NCBI): domain Eukaryota; kingdom Viridiplantae; phylum Streptophyta; class Magnoliopsida; order Ericales; family Sarraceniaceae; genus Heliamphora; species Heliamphora exappendiculata. The sequence goes on along the minus strand of JAOTRH010050143.1, from coordinate 17,101 downwards.
TATAGAATCCATCAATCTTTCCAAGTACAATGCAGTAATATCTGTTTTTTTTTCTTGTTATGAAAATAATTTTGCACATCAAAAGTTTTGAACACAGTAAGTCAATCTTACAGCAGCAAGCACCACCATTCTGCAGTTGTAGGAAACAGATAACAAGCCTTTTGTGTTGGCAAGTTTATAAATATCGGCAATTACATATCGTACCTGCTGATATGCAATGAGATTTTAAACTTCTAATATTGATATTTACTATTGTATCAGCTAATGCTGTTTGATATTGGGCAATATAAGGCCATATAATCAATACAAACATATATTCCGACATTGTGATTTAAAACCTTGTGTGTTGTTGGCATTCAAAAACAAGAAGCTTGCACAGTTGTGAGAAAAATGTTGGGATTCAACCGCCAATGAATGCTTAGAATTGGAATTAGAATGAAGTCTTCTCACCCCTTCCTTGAAGGAACCATTTCAAGCATTTTTCGACACCTATATTGGAAGGCAGTCTTTATAATGCGAGTGTAGAAACAAAGAAGATATCGATACCTCCTCCTCCTCCTCCCTCTGCGCCACTGAAATTGATGACAACCAACTGAAGAAGCTTCTCGGTCTCTTCTTTTCACTGTCATGGCCTTGGAAATTTGGGTCATGCCTCACAGCAGAAGCATTGAGGGCTTCAGGGAGTATGAAATTACAGAGTGAACCTAAAAGAGTACGCGCGCGCGCACACACACAAAGAAGAAGAAGAAAGAATACTTCATAAATAACAGGCTCGGAATGACCTCTAGCCATCACCACAACCAAATAACTATTCTGAATAAGCAGGTCCTTAATGAACCCTGGAACTATGAAGTTGATTGACATTATGATTGTTTAATTACAGAAGGTAGCAAAATGAATTTAAGTAAATCCACACATTCAGATCTTTGGAAGAAGTCAATTATGGGACCCTGGATTTTGAGTTGGTATATAAGGGAAAGCATCTTATACAATCCAAAGTGTTCTTGGGAGCCTCATGAGTCAATCAGGCAACAATTTGTATTTTGGGGATTTGAACCTCAAGGGTGAAAGTGAAAGACTGGCCTGTAAGTTTCAAACATGGGTTTCATGAAAAATGTACCTCGAAATCAATTAGAAAGTTTCTCAACAGGCACCAAAACAATGAACGTTGGGGGTTGAATTGTACATGAGCATGTTAGGTCAGAACAACTTTTAGACACAAAAAGCGGATGAAAAATACACACACACACACACACACACACACACACATATATATATATATATATATAAAAGAAGTTCGTATAAGACTAATCAAAAGATAAAGCACACATTCAGTGAGAAAGACATCAAATACCTATTCTTGCTAGTCGATTTACCCATTTTGGGATCCGGTTCCCAGTCAGCTTGTAACATATATCTTCACAGAAATGGTTGCAGTTCTTCATAACCAAGTGATAAGCATCACCATTGTAGTTCGAAGACTGATGCTCCATAAATTCCCTAACCTGAATAGGGTCCAAGCATGTCATTCCCACGATTATTGACTCTCTAAACTTGAAGCCAGGGCATTGCCGAGGTTCAACCTCGAAGACACCACTTGTTGGACATTCATGAGCTCCAAAAGCATATTCTACCCCGTGAACTGTAACCATGCATCGGTGGATAATTTGTCATATAAATACAGAAAGATGGAGCAAACTTTACATCACCACCTTACATCGGGAGAGGAATTAATTATATATTGTTATTAGCAAAATTTCTGAATATAATAGGATTCCAATCATAACAACTTTAATTTCGTTTTATAGCAATGACCATAAATTTCTCCATGGTTAGGGCTAGTACGAATACTATATAACATGAGGGGCTGATACCTACAGTCACTCTTTATTCTTGTTGTCACCTTGTTAGGCTTAGCAACGTAAAAGCAAGAGTTGTATCTCTATCAGGAAGAAAAAATTAAAAAAAGAAAGACAGCAGAATGACTTCTTCCCACAGTACATAGCTTTGACTTTCCTTTCTACAATCCCGGGTTTATGTACGCACTGTACATCATTATTATTGACATCCTTGTGATTTGAATAATGTATGAGGAAATTTCACAATGGATCCGTGTTAAAAAAAAGGCATGCAATATGCATGTTCATTAATATATTTTGTTTTACAAGGAAGCAGCCAACATAATATGGTGGGAAGGTGGGGATCAAAAGTCTAATGTTTCTTACCTACATATTGATGATGAGGCATAAGTTTGAGACATTTTTTGTTGATTGGGTCTAGGATCAGCCATCCAAGTCTAGCCAACTTAGGTCAATAAAGTAACCTTCAGAAAGCCATTGTGGTAACTTTTCCTGCACCGTGCTTAAAGTCTCATAGTTTACATAGTTGGTCCAAGTCCAAAGACAAGAGAGGGTTGCTGTAAATTGGCAATTGACACAAATTTTACAGTCCTACCTAATTACATGGATAGGAGGTAAGAAAGAACATAATCACCTTAGGTTTAATTGAGGTCATGGTTGAGCAAGCAGATACATGTAGCTCGCTATGTTGTCAATATCTTACGATTCACAATTCGTATCTTACGATTCGAAAAATTAAAGAGGTAATCAATATGTGTCGCATATCGTATCTTATATTTAATGTATCTTACAATACACATATGATACATGATGTAATATGCAATATGCTATTTGCGATTCATGGTGTGATACATACGATACATTGATCATTAATTTTTTTGATAATTTAATTTGTGAAAACAAGCCTTATTGAAAAAATTTGCATCATTAAGATATTTAAAGTATTTTTTTCTTTAATATTTGCTAGCATTCATAAACATTTACTCGTTAAGTATTCAGTATCTTATGACATTAAGAGACGCTAACTTTGGTATACTTTTCTCTTATAAACAAACTTCTTGTGAATTTAAAATTTGTACATTAAAATTTTAAAACTTAAACGATAATGTTAAAACAATACAAAGCATAATCATATATGCTAAATTCGATTTGGGTTATAATAATTCATTTACTCGTAATATTTTTTATTATATTGCATATGTATAAACTATTCATGCACGCATATTTTTATTTTTGAGAACTTTATTTTCACAATGTTATTAGTTAGCAATGCTCAATATTTTATTCAAGCAAGATATTTGTGTTATATTAAATATATATTTTTGACCTATTTTTAAATATGTTAAATATCTTACGATGCTCTATATGATATGATTCACAATTCAAAAAAACAAGGAAACAATACACGATTCGAATCTCAATTTGATAGCTATTGTACCTTATCCAATTAATTAAGGCAAAGGCTTGTTGAGTTGAAAACAAATTTAAGTCATGTTGCATGAGGAAATATTAGTAATTTGGTTGCCCTTATTTATAAACAAAGTTTCCTCGGTTCCTTCTGTATATAAAAGCAAAGGGTTCATCATCTATGAAAAAGTACTATTCATCAAATACACATGCCAAACATGCTGTACTAAAGATCACTGGCATCTTTAAAACTACTATGAAGCTTTTAATGCATTAAGCCCCTTTCACCACCCCCAATTCCCGATCCACACTTTTCTTCCATTCTTCGTTGAAAGAACATAGCAATCCTAAATGCTACTTGCTTCATTAGGGTCCCTTTGACCTTTTAACCATATGTTTAATTTGTCTTGGATTTTTTAAACACCAAAAACCGGTGCTAGCTGGGGCTAGTTGGTGCTAGTTGAGCGTTCGAGCGCCGGCTTCTGAGCATCAGGACCTCAAAAACTAGCGCTGGCTTTTACTTCAAGAGCTAGTGAGGCGCTCGAGTTGCTAGCGACGCGACTTTCAGGGGCCAACAACATATGGCGCTAGTACGCACTCGTTGAGCACTCAAGCGCCGCCGCGATGTACCATAAGTTATTTTTTATGGTTTTTGGTTGAGTATTATATATATGGACTATTTGTTCTGTCTAGGATTAAGATATATATAAAATATAGGCTCAAAAAGGGATCAAAGAGTGTAAAAAAATGCTTAGTTTGAGACTAAAGGGTGTGATACGCAAGAGAGGCAGTTTGTTTATAGAGCCAAAGAGTAAGAGAGACTTTGTAATCTGCATTTGATTATAGTAGATTGTTTTCTCCTCATCCCGTGAACGTGTAGACACATCGCCGAACCATGTATGTTCTTATGTTCTTGATTGTTCGTATTCTCTATTGCTTTGTGTGGATTGAAGCTAACAATATGTGTTTTCCTGCATAACACCACATTATTCAAGAAGCCTGACATCATGCTACACAAAAAGGACTGTAAACTCAAATACAAGCAACAAAATTTTGATGTTCCTAGTGGGTAGACAGCAGAAGAAAAACTAGATACCAATGAAAATAGTGAGTTTTTCCAAACTTTAAAAAAGACATATAAGTGTTGATGTTCCCTTTTCAGGTATATCGGTAGTGGAACTACACAATCAAACGGAAACATGGCCCACCTGGGTTTTTGAACTCAGTTTATTGGCCTATTCTTCAGTGTTCCTGAAAGATGTTTAATGAAGTGGCCACCCATTTTTTCTTTCAAATCACATAATATAATCAATTCTATGTTACTTAGGCTTCATACATGACATAAGAGCTAATTTTGTTTATGTGTTGAGTGTCGGTAGTCCTCTTATTTATTTATCTCAATAAAAAATTATTTCAAAATGATGGCGTAACAAATTTTATGCTAAGATCTTAGATATTAAGATAAAATATCCCAAAACCATATATAAAATACTAGAAAAAAGAAACTTTTCTTGACCTTTCATTACATCAGATATGGTTTTCATACAACTTCGATGAGTAAACCAAAAGCGAATTCAAATTTTCAACACACCCCCATGCTCACCAAAAATAAAAAAACTTCGTGTCTATTGTGCATAAAATCTTTTAAACAAGAAATTATTTAAAAGATGAAATTCCTCCATAATGTACTATGTGTTTTCTGCGTGTTTTAAATACCATACTACTATAGTGTATTAATACACTAAATAAAACATGGAAAATAATACAAATTAGAAATTGATATGATGTCAAAGCATCCAAAGCTAAATAATGTTGGACACATCATATATGTGATGATGCCATTCTGATACAAAAGCAACACCCAAACCTAAAAGTTTACTATCAAGGAAGGTGCATCAAGATAAAAAGAGCAAGCTGACCTTCCACACCGGAGTGGAAGATACCAAGGCTAGCCCAATATAAATAACCATTGATCGGTGTCAAATCATAGACATTGAGATACACCGGAGTGCTGCCCGGAACCGGAGCATCACCTGTTGATTTTACTTTTGGGAACATGCAAAAATGGGTGATTAATTTGCCTCGCGAAGCTAGAGACATTGAGAGCCAGCCCTTCTTTGATTCAGGTTTCGTGTTTAAGGGTGAAACCATGAATCAGTCAATACCTAGTTCCAATCAGCAATATAGAAACATAAGCAAAACCACTCTGTAAAGGGACCATTATTTTATGAAAATAAATGACATTAAAATGCGCTTAATGTTTTGAAACAAAATACTCGTAAATTTCAAAAAGAGAGGAGAGCAGATTATCTGGCAAACAACTTCCATTTGATCCCCTTAAAGCACATTTTCTCCATATTCATAATACCATAGGAATCACTAACTGATATTCATTTTTGCCTTGAGAACTAATGGTTTCGAAACAAACAAAGAAATATTCATAAAAACTTAGCATGTTACCAAAGTATGGATAAAAGAACATCAGCATCAGAGAGAAGCTAGTAAGCCACTGCAAATGCACATTGCCAGTGCATTCATAAGCCAAGAGCATCAAGTGAAATATAGCTGACCATATATAGCCAATATATTAAACTGTAAAACTTAGTAATGCGTTATTCATTACTCCAAACTATATTTTTCCCCAGTAATTTTACAGTTTGTGTTAGGAGTTGTAAAGACAATCTTTGTCAATAGTTTCATTTACTGTACTTGGGGAACCTAGTTTTCTCCAAGTAAACATTCTATTTGTACCCTTAGACATAAGAACCATCACACAAGTATCTTCCGGGCGTAATTCTAAATAATTGAAAAATTCATCATGACTGAGCAATTATGGGTTTTTATTTGTTTGTATAACCAAACCATTTATACTACCCCTTGGCATCAGCTGCCATTGCCGGCCTCCCATCCACGTTGGAAGTTTAATAGCAAAGCTTATTCCTTCTTTACTAGCGATTTGTTGGTTTTCATTGCATATGGTAAAACCGACCATGTACTTTCATGGTTATGTAGCCAATTCGCAGCTACCAGAGATGGATAAATGCATCGATTTCAAACAGGTTAAAATCCCAATCAAATATTTTGTCCACTCATCCATCCCAGTACTTCTATTAAGGAATATTCAAACAAGTGTGTAATAACTTCTGCATACAGCTTCTGATTCTAAATCTACAAATACAAATTCTACTACTTGATGTTATCAGTTCACAACTTTAACAAAAACCTGTAACAACTTCTGCTTAAAGTCATGGTCACAACTTCTGCCTAAAGTCATGATCACGTCTTTTCAGTTAAATAATATGTAAATTTATAAATTCCACTACACCAAACACCGAATGAAAAGTAATCAAACAAAAGGAGTAGCACATGTAAGTGAATGCTCCACAGTTACAATATAAAGCATCAACTCATGAGCTAAAATGAAAAAGATTATTTTTAAAAAAAAATAGAAAATTAAGTTCATAAGTTCAACTACACCGCACACCCAATGAAAATTAACCAAACAAAAGGATTGGCATATCTAAGTGAATGCTCGCAGTTGCAATCTATCTAAAGCATCAACCCCTTTAGCTAAATACATGAAAAAGATTATTTCAAAAAAAGAAAAAGAAAACAGGGAAATGTGATTCACCAAATTGCAGCATCTGCTCCCAAATCTAACCTTCCTTGTGTGTGTGTGTGTGTGTGTGTGTGTGTGTGTGTGTGTGTGTGATGCATTTACCTAAATACATCAAGAACTGTTAAAGGGTTACAAATAGAGTGGAGAGATTCAACTAGGATCGAGTGTGAGGTAGTGATTGAAGAGAATAAGGAAAGGATAAGAATAAGAAAAACTAGGATCTCGAGAAAAGAAGGAACCTGAGGAGGATTAGCTCCAGAATTTCAAAGAGGTTAAAAAGATGTACACAAACAAGAAAAAGAAAAGAAAGAATTACCAGGCACATGCTGATAAATTATCAAAAAAGCCAGATCAGATTCATAAGAATATCCAGAATGAAAATAACGAAATCAAGTAATGCGGAATTCAAAAAAAACATAAATGAACGTGGGTATAAAGGGAGAACAAAAAACAAAGGACGAGGAAGACCCATTTTACCTTTTATTTAGGAAGACACTCCATCAGAGCATCAAAGAATTGCTTCTTCACCAAAATCAAAAAGAAAATCATCTCACCATTCTCGTTGCAGAGAGAGCACCTGAGAGTGGAGTACATGTGTGCCCGAATCACGAACAGTGCTCTGACAGAGAGCAAAGCTACATCACTGGTACCCTCACCCTTTACCAAATTAAACTAAATTAAACTAAAATTTTATCCAAATTAATTAATGTTGATTATATAATTTTTTTATATTAAGAGTTATATTTAAATTTAATTTTAATAAATTTATAATTTTTTAAATATTATATTAATATGTTCACACAAAAAAATATATGTGCATTTAGAATTATTTGGGCCTACATTGAATGCGAACAAATGGATGAATTTACCCTCCGATCATTCTTTTCTTGACAAAAATCAATTGTTTTTTTAATTATTTTTTAATTATTTATTTTTTGAGTTATATAATTAGAATTTTAAAAAATTAGATTATCCCACCATTTCAAAAGCATTTAATAATTGATGCCTAAATAATGCCTAACATTATTTTACTGTCTATCATATCATTTAGTTGTTTAGTAAGTTAACTGATTCTTTAATAAAGTTACAAACAAAAAAGTATATTTTATCCAATAATACATATTTTTGAAAAATTTATAGTCATACTTCTACTTTCATTCAACAGTTAGAAGCGAATAAGTTAAAGACAGTGAATTTTTTTAACTTTTACCTCTAAACGTGACTCTGATGAGCTGTCTTTTACTTTTGTGGTCAAATTTACGATCCTCGACCACATTTTTCTTTTGATTATGCGAATTAATCTTAGTACTTCCAAAATAAATATTAAAAGAGTAATTTTACATGCACAAAAAATTGATCATTTATAATATAGGGATAGTCAAGATGAGTTTACAAGTTATGTTAATAAAAATTATTTTTAAGTAAGTCATGATGCTATGTGTGATCGATTCGCAAGCCCTTAGATGGCGGAGGGAGCCAAGGAAAACAACCCTAACTGAGGGCATGACATAATCCTTTGGAGGGTGTCGATTTTTCCTAAGTATAGACCTTCTTAGACTTTTTGCATTATCTTATTTCGCAGTCTGAGTCCATCTACTATGGCCATCTAATTAGAACTGGTTTTCCCCTAACTTGTTGGTGATTATCGATAGTTGTTTATGAAATTTTTTCAATAAATATATATAATGTATTCATTATATATAGAAATCACTTTATCAATCTAATTGTTGATACCTCGATAGTTGAACCAAGCGAATTGAGCTCACCACTGATTACGATGTCTTTTTCAATTGGACCTAAAAGGATAAACGTTAAGACCACTGATTACGATGTCTTTTTCAATTGGACCTGAAAGGATAAACGTTAAGACCAGCACTGGTGGGACACCGACGGAATACTTTTCAATACCTAAGTCAGTTTCTCTATGATCTCAAACGATTGAAAAGTAATGGATCATTAGTCATACATGTATTGGAATTACCATCATTCGTTTATAGGAGTACTATGGACTTAATTTGAAAAAATTCCCCATGTCTTGGCTCAATCTTCTTGTGTATCTGGCCGGTCTACAAATTATGAGAGTGAATATCTAAACTATCTTAGAAAATCATGGGATAAAAAATAACAGCTTAATTACCCTTTATTATTCTGTCAATACTGACCGCCAGCATCACTGACAATAAATTATATTTAAGAGTAAGAGTAGTCTAATTTAAATAGTTGGAGTAACATAACTTAGAATATTCGTCAAATATCTTCAAAAGAGCAACAATTTGTTGAGCAAGTGTGTATTTTTTTCTTGTATTTTTGACATTGAAGGTTAATAAAAAATTTATTAGTTTTAAATCTTTAATTTTTGCCTCTATTTTTTTACTTAGTTTCATATTAAATAAAATTCTAAAATATGCTATCAAACAGGGGAGACTCAACCTCTAAACAAGTGAGGTGATTGTCTAAGGCCTCGTGTGAAGAAAATTACTTATTTATTATAATATGTCTACATATTATAAATATATATTATATAAAATAAAGTGAGAACTAAATATATTATAAAATTCAAAAAAATTAGCTTTTTAAATTAAAAAAGTTTTATGTCATTTTTATTTTATTATATGTATTATATAAATTTTCAAATAATTAAAATAAAAAGTTCCATAATCTATTGATTATTATTATTTTAATTTTGAAAATTATAGTTATTAGGTTATTTGAGTCAATTAAAAAACCGTTATCAATCATCACTCATCAAATTATATTATTCAATTATATATTGTATTTGTTTCATTTATAAATACATTAACTAAAAAAATTAAATATTGAGTATGCAAAATGTAGAGAAAAAAAAAGAGAGAATGAAAAAATTAATTTACTCTTAAACAAGAATCTTGATAAATATTTTACTAGCAAATTCATGAATAAATATTTAATTAATATTTTTAAAAAAAAAAATCAAATAAAATAATTTATTATATAAAAACTAAATTTTAGTAAAAATTTTGTTTTGGACCTCAAAAAAATTTGAGCCACTTCTGCTATGGAAACCAATCACAATCGCTTGAGCACAAAGTAAACTTTTCCTGTGGATCTTGACGTTGGAATATTAATTTCTCGGTAACAACATGCATAGCAATTTGCTGTTCAAAGATATTTACTCAATTTATCGAAAAATGTTTAACGCTGGTACGATAGAATACAAGAAGATATTACACTATTGCAAAAAAAAAAAATATAAATAAATAAATAAAACAAAAATATCTTATTTACAATTCAAAAAGTTAACCATCCTTCCAACCATCACTCTATAGACGGTTATCAATAATAGGAGTGTTTAAAAAATTATTAAAATTATTAAATTAGATTAGACTGATATGATTTGGTTCAATTTTTTGAACAAACGATTTGATTCCAATTCCAAGTATTTAGTTATCATTTTTTATGATTTAATTCACAAATTAAATTTTAAAAAATAATATAAAATCGATTCAATTCGTCACTTATCAATAATATTTATATTATGTATTATATATAAAAAATCCAAAATACTTTTTATTTTATTTTACATTTTCTCTTTTTTATTCATAATATCGTGATATTATATAATTTATAAATTATTAATAATAGATAAAAATAATAATAAAATATAATACATAATTTATAGAAGCGGAAATCTCTGTTTACAAGAATATGAAACAAATGTTGAAATAAAATGTAAAATAAAATAGGAATAATTACACTTATCTTCCTTAAAATTTAAGTTTATTACAAAGACCTCTCATGTGGTCTCTAAAATTACACTAATCTCTCTTTAGATTTAATTTTAACATCAATTGCACCATAACTGTTAAAATTTTCGTTAAAATTTAACAGAAATCGCTCCTCTCATCCCAAAATCACAATTCCCACCTTAAAATCACCCTTCAAACTACCTTTCCCTTGTAAAACTACTATTCCCACCCCAAATTTTAACGGAATAATGATTTTAGGAAGGGTAATTTGAGGGTGGGAATAGTGATTTTAAAAGAAAAAAATAGTTTAAAGAGTAATTTTAGGGTGGAAAAGGTGATCTTGGGATGAGAAAGGCGATTTTCGTTAAATTTTAATAAAAATTTTAATAATTGAAGTGCAATTGATGTTAAAATTTAATCTCAAGAGAGGTTAGTGTAATTTCAAAAACCACATGGGAGGTCCATGCAATAAGCTTAAATCTCATGAGAGATAAGTATAATTATCCCAATAAAATAATATAAATATTAAAATAAAAATTTAATAAATTAGTAATTCAATAAAACCCACTCACAAGTGGGTTGTTTGTTTAGCCAGATGGACTAAAATTACCAATAGCTTAGAATTGTTAACAAGGTAAGTGGCTAGAATTGTAATAACATGGAGAAATCACACTTATATCCCTACACACAAATACTTTCACTTTAGAAGATAAATATTTTTAATTTTAAAAAATAACTACACCTTTAATCTAATAATTCCGTGCAAAACAATCATAATATTATATAATCCACTCTCTAATATATACAAATAGTATAAAATTCAATCCTCACTACTAATTTGATCTCATTAATAATCTTAAAAATAATTCCACCCCTATTATTAAATCCCATTAATCATACATCGATAATCAAACATTGCCTATGTCAAAAAAAATTTAGAAATATAACACATTTTGCAAAATATGAGTACTCTTCGGATTCGTACCACTTTTTGGATATAAAAATAAACTATTTGCATATATTGACCACCTAGCAAGCAGTGGTTAGCATTTTTCAAAAGCTAAAACAAAGTGAAGTAGCAACTGAATTCAAGCTCAAAACAAATTATAAACACGGGAACTTTTCTACCTAGCTAGCCAAGAGTAATGCCAAATGCCAGGCATATTTACACACCAGAAAATTGCAAACTACATAATCCAAGAGGGGGGGAGGGGAATCTGATGAAGAGAACCAAGGGAGCTATTCTTCTAAGTTGAGAAGATAATGGAACTATATCATTCATCATTTTCTGATTCTGAACTCTGCACTTGTGTTGTTGGACCTTCAATCCTACCATTAGCTTGTCTCCGTACTCGTGCCGTCAGGCCTTCGATTGCACCATTGCCTTGTCCCTGCACTGGGCAAAATACATCGCTTGCCATCTGGTTTGCTGATTCAAGGTGGGTCCAAGAAAACAAAAAGTTGAATCATGGAGATATGTATAGAATTCACCGCATACATACTATGCATTACGCATAATACATTACTAACTAAAGAGCAGATACATTTTTTTCAGCAATTTTTCAAGGATAAGAAGAAACTAAAAGCAGCTTATTAAATAAAACTACCAAATCATATGGAAAAAGGCGTATATTTTTTTTAAGTTATTAAAGAGCTCAGAGAATTACAAATTAAAATTTCACATTCAAATGACCTTTTGAAGTTTAGTAATTGATGCGGCTTCATGTCCCAAGTGGGTTCACACCGTTACCTGACACCCAAATCCTCATAAGAAGTGTCTTTCCAAACTGTATTTCTGCTTGGTGTGTGCTTACAAATTTAGCCTGCAAATCCAGAAATCTATCAGATGACCAGAATTTGCAAAACGGATGCATGAGATATTACTCAATATACATTTTAACTCAACATTTGGAAGCAGGAAAAGGAGGTGCCATCCAGAGACATTTATGGCATTCAATTTCCAGGTTCAACAGCCAACAATCTTTTTTTTTTTTTTTTGGTACTGGGTTTTTAACTCAATCGCTCAAAAAGCCCAAAGAGACTTCTTTTACCCTAGGTAAAGAGGGGAACGTAAATAAAAAGGGATTTAAAATTGATTTGTGCACCTAGCCCACTTTCCTTGTCCTAAAATCAAGGAGCTTAGCAGATGGATTATTGTCTCTGCATGCTATCAGTTGGATTTTCTTTGCTATAAAAGGGATGGCGGCCTGGATCTAAAAATCCATTCACTGCCATAACTAACTGAGATAACGCTGCTTTACCATTTCACCATATGAAAACTCCACAATTTGGTCGAGTCTAGCTTGATGCCTCAAGAGGAATGGACGCAGATGATTCACATACAAATACTTAGCCCCCTGTCAAAAAGCAAGCGGTTGTCATATAAACAATTTATATGACTTGAAGCATTTCTCAGGAATTTAGTTTTCAACACCACAAACAAAGAATAAACATAAAAATGCACAAGCAAAGCGCATGAAGCAAAATGTAACCAAACTGGGAGAAGTAGAACTATCGATATTTTACTATGATGAATGCTATTATTTTATTTTCTCTTAGTGCCAGACTGCTAGGTAATTCTCAACTCACCATCTTTATCTCGTGAAATACATAGATCAACCCACTTACAAGTGGCTATGTTGGACTACATCTATATCACAACCTATATATATACAAGATATAGGGCTGATGTACCTGTAACAGTTTTCTAACTATCATATAAGCAAATTCCAAACATAAAAGAAGTGATTTGGAAAGAAGGAAGAAAAGAACGGCATATATCTGGCAAAATGGTTATGATGAAGAATCAATGGAAAACTCTTCTACACTTGACAGATATCACAAAGTATAATGGTTATATAACAAGGTTACGAAATATTTTATTGAGTTTAAAATTGGATTATGCTAACTGTAATGTTTCCTTTCCAACAATTCAGAATACATTCAATAATCTTGTCATCTCCTAGAAAGAAACAAAACAAGGATAAAGTTCGGTGGAAGAATAGTGTAGGCGAAATTCTATGATTAGAAACAGGCAAAGTAGATATGGTAGACCCTGCAGGTCAGAAACCCATATGTAAGCAGAAGTTTGGGAGTAGCATGGGTTTCTGGCAAAACAACAAAAAAAGAACAAGACTTTGTATAAGCTGGTGGAGAGAATTCCCTAACCTGCATACTGTGTGTGAGATTTCTAAAGACCAACATTACTAACCTGTGTTGGGAATTTGACCTTCAAAATCCAAGGATCATGGATATAAAATGGAAACCAGTATGGAAAACCAAAAAGGTTAGACTCAGACAGATATTTTTAATCTGGATAAACAGAACTGATTAAACGAGTTCAGAGTCCAGACCCTACAAGAGAAAAATTCACTATATCAGACCCACTACACCAGAAAAACATCAGCACAAGCAGCAAAGCGAGTCTCCAAAAGCATTACCAGAAGGAGGAAAAACTAATGGGAACAGGAATTCCTACTTAAAGAAACTCTATACAATACTGATGGCAACCACGCTTCCTATCAAGCAATCTGTCTCTGTTTGACAAAACCTTATTGTCCAGACTTGAAAAGAAGGAAAGACAAATCAGAATACAGAGTATTACATGTAAACAACAAAGGCCAGTGTGATGGTACTCAGCCATTAATTGAACAATGCGTTTTACTAACCTTTATGAAAGATTAAGTTCTTGATTTAACAAGAACGTGGGATAGACAGAGATTGGAGCCTTAGTGTTCAACTCAGTCATCGGCGGGATATAAAACAAATATTAGCCCTTTACAGAAGTGTGCCTTATTTGGTACTGGTATAATTTGTGAGACAATAAGCGAAGAAAAGTTTGAAGAATGGATAATGATCAACGAAAAATCTAAAAAATTAGAGCATCTCCAATAGACTCTAAATGTCTTATTTTTCCAACTCTAACAGTCTTATAAACTGACTAACTATTATGCAAAAAACAATCTCCCTAGCTATATTTGGCTAAGGGTCTATGGCTCGCAATATCGAGCTCGTTTTCCCTCACAAAAGCTCCATCCACGCCTTAAGAGTTCCCTACATTATTGGTGCTTATAGGATTATTTATCTGCAATAGCAATTATTCATGAAAGTTCCATTATAGGTGCCTTTTGGGTTGCTTTCATTGTCGGTGCTTTTTGGGTCAATTTCTTTATTGGCGCTACTTGGGTTGATTTTAGATACGAGATCAAGTCCATTTTGGGTTTTAATAAGTGGGAATTTTTGTCTTTTCCAATTTTGTTATTGTGCTTATACAGTATAGGAAGTATAGATGTGTATATATAGAGAGGAGGAATTCGTGTTATTGCCATGCCATTATCACATGAGCATACACATTTCTTTTTGAAAAAATTGTTAGGTTGGTTTGGATGGATATTTAAAATAGAGAGTAGTAATGGAATGTAAACATAAAAAAGTAACAAGCTAAAATAGAGATTGTCTATTTTTGTATATTTTAGTTCTCTATTTTAGAGACTAGTGTTGGAGTTGCTCTTAGTTCGACATCCTTAGGGCACGGTAAACATTTAGAAGGATAAGCAGTTATAGCTAGCCTACCTAAAAAGAGCAATTTCGTATTTTATCCAGGAACAAAGTTGTTTTAGTCTCAAACCTTCATTATAGAGTACTCCATGCAAAACCAAGTAACAGGCAATAAACCACCAACTATTTCCTTTAGAAAAAAGAAAAAAAGAAAATGAAAAAGAAGTATTTGTTCAAGCTTACATCAAGATTAGGAAGTTGAAGCCAAACAAGAAACACAAACTTCATGTGGTAATAGAGCGGAAACCTGATGAACCGGACAAAAAGAAGCGTTAGAGATTGCATACCTAAATAAACAAAGATCTAGAAATCTCAAGTGGAGGATGCAAAAAAGAAACAAAAACAATAGAAGAATTACTGACTTTGGGTTAGAAACTATACCAGGAGAGAATTTTATCCGTGAAAATTTCAGCAATGCTAAAGGATCCGTAAGCTGCAAAGAACATTCTCATTGAGAGCTGAGAAGTAAAAAAAGGGACGAGGCAATTGAGTAAAAAGACAACACAAGTTCATTATGGACCAGAGGATAAGCTATGCCTAGGAAAATGATGTCCCACAATGAAGTCATTTAGAAACTAGGAGAACTACAACTGCATGACAAAATAAATTGGAAAAGCCTTTCTTGTGGTTCTGAAGCTGTCCAATTGTACCTTCACATCCCTGAAGAAGGGTTTCCAAAACATGTTTTTAGAAATAATTATGATTTATGAGGCAACTTTAACTTTATCCCACACTGAATTTCAGTTGAAAGGTGCAACTACAAATTGACGATGATGCTATTCGATTTAAACTAAATGGTGAGGAACATTAAATCGTTTTGTTTTACAAGAGTAACCTTCTTCTTTATTCTCAAAATAGCTCATATGCATGCATGACGTTAAAAGCAATTAATCCAACAAAAGCAAGTCATTTAAGGTGCACAAACAATTTCACAGATAAAATCCTTAGTAAACATATATGTTGAATAGTATGCTGTACAACTATAATCAGAGATGCACATCAGAATATTAACGCTGGCAATAGCAAAATTTCTAAAATATTAATTCAAGTGATAACATGAAGAAAAAAAATGAAAAGACCAACAGAACAGAAGCCTCCTTATAATCAACAAAAGATCATTATCTTGGCAACTTAGTACAACAGATCAAAAAGTTGCATTTACAGCAGGCAAAACTTGCAAAGAAATTCCTACCTGCCCAGTACAAAAGCCACCTCTGCTGCTCATTTTGGTTTTCCGCCTCAATTGCTTTAAATGTAGAGTAAACAGGAAAGACAACACCCACTGAACAGCTGCGCAAGCCATATATGAATGACACAAACCACCAACCAATATCAGGTGTTCTATTCCTTTCAAAAACTAGCATAGGAATAGCACAAAATACTTTAGGTGTGTCATCTGAGATAACAGATACAACAGTGATTGTCGTTAACAAATACAAAAGGCTAAATAGGACAAAAAGAACAACAACAGTAATAGCAATAATCGTACTGATAGGTGTGACTGTTGTCATTAATAAAAAATTACATGAAATTAGAAGAAACACGATAAAGAAATTAGGCTCTGTAACATGCTGTTTGCACAAAAACCACATCTCCAGTAAGATAATAATCCTCATGAAAACCATATATACCCGTTAAGTTGCAAAAGAAAAATTAAACCTCATTTCAAAGCTTACCATGCCGTTCGGACAACAATGTTGGAACTAAAAGGGCAAAGAAGCAAGCGCAACCCAACCTGCATCGGTTGGAACTCAACATCAACAGGTGATGTATTTTCTCAATACATGTTAGGGGAAAAGAAATGACAGAAATTTCTTTTTTAGCAGAGTTGAAAAGAGAAGAAGGAAAGCATGGTTCCTCGCTTCTTTTGTGTCCCCTGGATTGTATTGGAGGTGGGGGGGGGGGGGGAGGGACACCCATAGGAGAACGTTTGA